>SMSQ01021452.1:66500-83425 GCA_019453375.1 Ctenoplectra terminalis | reverse complement strand
TATTAAGTTAATCACATCGAATAAAATCATCAATAAATTCACCTCAATCATACCCTAATTTACTAAATAATAAAAATACCAAAAAGTTCTACGAGGACAAGACCCATCCAAAACAAAGCTTGAAATGTAGTTAATTTTTGCGTTTACTTTTTACTATCAACAATTATATAACTAATTAATGCAGCAATAAAACTAATCTAAATATTTACAATAATTAAATTGGTGGGTTATTAAATCTGTAAGACGGGGTTCATCGTGTATTACGATTATTACAATTACTGTTGCGTCGTTGATTTCATATATTTTTACATATATATTTTTTAGTTAAAGTGGAATTTTTTTAATACGAACAGAAGAAGTGAACCATTTATTCTTTGAGTGTAACTTTTTTAGAGTGTAACTCGTCAAGAGTTGCAAACGTGTAAGTATAAGTGAAAAGATAGCAGGGTTAAATAAACGTTGTCAAGAGTTACACCTAATTAACACCTCGAAATCACCGGAAACGCCAATTACATTAGCCACAGCTTAAAATCAATTGACCAGAATAGCACACAGGCCAATTTGTATTGAGGCCACCCCGTTAACGGCGATGTAAATCAATGACCAAGGGTGATCTCTTCCCTGGTCGGGATGAATGGCCGCGTTGAAAAGCCCTAATTCGTTTACGACTTGCAAAACGAGCCTTTTGGGAGCGCGCAACTGGTAGCCAAACAATTTCTCTGTCGTTATACACCCCCGTGACTCGTCCCAAGGGCGGCATCGTCCAAATAAAATTGACTATCGACCGGTGGTCTCGGTCCAGCGGTTCCAGCAGGAGGGAGCCACGCGTTCGTTCGAACCGGAGTAAGGAACACGTTGTCGGAATCGATAATTATCGGATCGTCATTGAAACTGTCATTGGCGGCGACCACTTGTGAAAGGATGGATCTTTATAGCGAATTTAGTCTGCATTTAGATTCGAAGAAGAGGAGAAGCATGGAGAAAGGGAAGGGGTAGCAACGTGCTCAACTTGACTGACTCGTATCATCGATCAAAAGGTGAAATAATCATTAAAAGTCGTGTCAGGTGTAGTTGAGAAGCGAACAATGTGTTTCACCATGAAGCCTCCTCGTTTTAACGGACAGATTTTGGTTAAGTTCGTTTGGTAGTTGGTTTTGAGCGTTGAGATGTTTGAAAGATCTTTTATGGATTAGAAAAACCTTTTGGATTAGGTCGGTGTTATCTTGATGTTCTTTAGAGTATATCGATTTAAGGAAAATGAGTTGAATCGGGATGGGACTATGAAATACTATGTTTCTTGTTGAGATTTAAGTATTGGATTTTTTTTTAATTAACTTAAATCCCTGGGTATTGATTGGAGTATATGTATAAGTACAATTGCGTTTAATCAAATTAGAGTTTTCTTAAATATTCTTGTTTATTCAAATTTAGATATTAAGAAAAACAGGAATTTCGTATAAAATAAATACTTTTTTTAACTTCATTTTTAGTGTTTTCCAATTTATATATTAAGTTTCTAATAGTTATCAATTTGTATTATACAGAGTATATTTTCAAATGACCTACACCTCATTGATTATTTTGTAACCTTATTGAATATTCTAAACCCGTGTGTTGCCATTGCTGGCCTATATTACCCCTTATATTATTTTAGGCATGCTTCTAACTAAATTCTAATTGAATTTCTTCTTGAAAAATTCTATCTAATTCTTTATTCAGTGTCAGTTCAAGTTTTAGAAACACCTTTGGATCAAAGATATTTGGTATGGAACTTATTTCATTAGAGGAGGGTTATTTCGTTACAGAAGGAAAAGCACAATGTTTTCCTAGGTGAAAGTGCGTCCGAGGATTTAAGCTGACTTTTGTTTTTTAAAAAGAATTCATATATTTTCTTCTACAAACTCGAAGACTGTATTCGGCACATTATTCTTGAAATTGAACTATAATAGTTATGCTCAAATGCAATCGGCACTTTTGAAAAAGAGTGGTTTCTTTAATTATGATAAGACGAAGATTATATTGAAATAAAGATATTGAAATTTGTTTAATCAAAGTACACGATAAATTACGAAAGAAGATATTCTAAAACTCTTATTGGAAAATCATATACAATATTCATGATACTTCGGTGATATCTAAATTGCGGATTTTTATGGATTTATGAAAAATTTAGAGGCACGAAAATAAACAAAGTGCACGTAATAAGCAAAAATATATAAATAAACAAAAAATATAGTAGTGAATATTTATGACATTTAACATGCACAATATTTAGTAAATATAATATATAATATTTACTAGATAAAACAATCGCCTATCTGGCTTCTATTTTTTAATTATATTCACAAAATTCACAAAAATACGAATTTGCATTAAGAATCCGCAGAATAGCGGTCTCCATTGTTTGCGATATCGATACAGCTAATAAAGAATTCTAACACGCATAACTTAAAAAAGGACCGAATAAACTATAGAAGAAAATATGAAGTATTTCTAGAACCTTCCAAATTAGTCTTCAGGAATTTTACCCTTCAAAGTCGCTTCGTTCTTCTCACTATCATCTTACGTTCACCAATTTAAACCAAATCTGATCCCAATGTTACGAAAGTATAAGTATCCTCGTTTTCATCCCCATGGCATTGCGTATGATCAATATAACAGTAACAAACGAAAACAAGGTCTGCGCGTAACATAGATGCGTTGTTTCGAATTCCCCATGGGGATCTGATTGCAAACGAATGCGGCGGGGGTTACAGTCTCCCTTCATAGACGATTAATCCAGTTTACTCGCAGACGTTGTCTCGGTATGGGGTTCCTGTAAGCCGAGAATCCACACAAACGTCCCTCCCGCGCTTAAATATATTCAATTACGTGGCTCGGCCCTGGATGGACTCTCTTCTCTCGGCTTTCTTTCTTTTTTCTCTTTCTTCGTTACACCCTACTCTGCCGCTTTCGGTCGTGGCTCTGTATTTTCCCCGATCCTACTTTTCAACCCCTTTCGGTAACCAGAGGATTCACGCGTTACAATTTCATCGGTACAGCTCTGTGTACGTCTTTAGAAGGGACAGAACTGACCGTGTCCAACCGAGAGTTCGGTAAATCGAGCATGCATTTTTTAATTGATTGGATTGCAAGGTTGATTTTAGGGGTGGTTTAAAATTTTATGAAATATCGGTATTTCGTTAACACTAAAACTATCAACGATTTAAATATACTTATTTCTACCAGAGAAAGTAAAATTATAGGTATTTCAATAAAATATATAATGCAGGAGAAACTAACGTTTATATATGTTTCTTAAACAAAATTACGGAAACCTCCAAAATATATACCGCGGTAAATTTATAAAAATGCTATGAGAAATTACAAGTGGGTCATTTTTACTACTTTGACAGTTAAAAATATTCAGTCAATAGCAGATCTGCAAATTAATTTTTTAGAAAATGTCTATCTTTTAAGTTTTTAACTCAGAAATAAGAGTTAATTCGTTACACAGACTACCGATATTTTTCACTTAACACATTGCACGCGGGTATATTTCGTCGCGGACTTACGCGTGTAGCGGGCATTTCTTCGTGAATTTCGCGCAAGTTTGGTCATTCGGTAAAATCGCAATAAACCGATAACTACTTCGTTCTTCTCAATGAAACTTTTTTTATTTTACACTTGAATATATGTTTTATGATTATTAAAAAAAAGAAAAACACGATAGATACTTACAATGCCCATCGTATTTATACGGTACCCGTTCTTCAGCACAAATCTACTAAATACGTGCTTTTACGCGATCCGCGCTCCAGTGACAGATTGCAAAAAACGTAAAAGTATGTTTCCCGCATGCAATGTGTTAATAATATATTTTGTTAATAATACATTCTACTACATCGTTATATTTGTATTAGAATCACACTATATCATACTTAACCCTTTACTTATCACGAGTCGCACTCGTGTCACAGGTTACAATTTAAATATAATAAAGACACACTATATTTCTAATAAAGTTTAATTTTAAGGTTAACTGTAATTTCAATTTATAAGATTGAAAATTAGTAAATACAAGTTACAGGAGAACAGCGATTAAAGAACGCTCTAGGAAAGCTATTCGGAAACGCAATATCCATTCGCAAGAAACACTGTTCGGAGCAATTCGCGATTGTTTTACTTTCAAGTGGACATGCATCTCTCTATATTTGTAAGAATAGAAATCAAGTGAACTAAAATTAATTGTTTTTTACTAATTTTCAATTTTGTGTATGAAAAAAATCCTGACTAACAATAACAAACGCTAGCTTAACGTTCTATAACGCCATGTGACTTGAAAGTTCCATACCCATGTATCTGTATCTACTCTTTTAATGTTATTTTATTTACTCATCACTGTACTATTGTATTTCATTTTATTTATTATACCATTGTCTCGGTATTAAGTTGGCTCTTTATAGTAATTATTAATTCCTACTTTTTACATCAAGCTCAGAAACTGTATTAAGATCTTTTTCTTTTTCCGATTATAGAGGGTTAAACATTATTAACACTAAAACTGTCGGTGGTATCATAGAAATTGAAATTGAAATTGAAATTGAAATTGAAATTGAAATTGAAATTGAAATTGAAATTAAAGGTGTATAATATAAATAAAATACATACTTGAAAGAAGACAAACCTTTATCTATATTTTTAACAGAAGATTACAGAAAAATCTCATAAATGTACCCTTGAATCGGTCATATGTATTTTGATCACTTTGCTAGTTATAGTGTTAATAATTGATACGATGGCAATCAATTGTCAAACAAACTGTTACATAAATTGACCCTAAGAAAAGGGATTGTAATAAACTTATGATTTTTTATCCACTGTTCTATCTTTGCCAGCTAGTCCACCTCATAAAAGGTCAAGGATACCTTGTCACGGCAATTTATCCTCCATTTATCTCGTACTCGAACAGTTTTCGCGTCGTGGTGCTCTCTTCCTAGATATATCCAAAGTACACACACACACACACACACGCGCGCGCGCGCGCGCGAACACAGGCGCACAGAGCACCAGCGGAATAACGAAGAAAAATGAGCGCAAAGAAGAGGCCAGAACCGAAGACAGAGATGAAGGGACGAAAAAAACAGTGAAAGAGAGAGAAAGACGACAAGAAAAAAGGAGAGTTAAGCCTGCAGGCTGCAGGCAAAGGTATGGGGCACTGGCAAAGCAAAAGCAGAAGGGATACAGGCATCTCGCCCTTCTTTTGTCCCTGGGCCTCGGTCCGATATTGAAATGGAGTCGTTTGAGTGTGAATAATTTGCTTTAGTCGGGCCACCCCTCCGCCTGCCCCTGCCATCGACTATCCTTCCCTTCTCTCCTATACGTGTCTCTCTTTATTGCCCGCCTCTCTCTTTATCTCTTTTCTCTCTTACGAGATCGCCCTTCGACATTGCCACATTCCGCGAGTCATGGCTACCGATTCGAACTTTCCGCTGATTTTACGTTAAATCTTTAGAGGAAACGGAATTACCAAGATGCGGAGAAGTATGGTCGCGGGATTCGTAGGTGGAGGAATAGGTTGGGTTTGTATTGTTTGGTACTGTTATTAATTTTTCGATTCGTAATATTGAGTTACATTTGTGGTACGGGAGTTGTAGTTGTATTCTATTTTAAGTTTAAACGCGGTTCTGCTTTATAACATTGAGAATCATAAAATATTGTTTAGGTATAACATGTATAGTAATTCGGTGATCTGTATTAGTTATTAGAGTTGTTGAAATTAATAGGTTTGGTGGATGTAACTATAAAAAGAAAAACACATGTTTTTTATTGATTTTTGTTTTGTTTATCAGTTTAAGCTGTGATTATGACTGAACTTATAATTTCGAGTTGACTTAGACTCCAGTCATTGAGGGCGATAAGTTTTTATTAATTGAAATCTTTTGATCAAATAGTGTTTTTAACAATCGCAACGAGTCTACTAAATTGTATAGAATTTAATTATCATTTGAATGGAATGTTAGTTTCATTTTTAAGGAATAACGTTTGTTCTTTCTACTAGTAACTAATTCTTTCGTTAAGTAAATTGTGAAGACAATTATAAACTAATATATATTTTCTACGAGTTCTTTACTATTATCTTACTTTTTTAAATGGTAACCATGTACGCAAAATGCCTGATCATTGAAGTAATTCATAATAAAATTCCAGTAGGCAAGTGTGTAAACAATAACACGCGTAAAGAGCATACAAAGTATAAAATAACAAAAATTAATTCATTTTATAATTCTTTAAAATGAAAACTCTTTAAAACTCTTTTCTATATATTCGAATAATTATCTAAGAAACATATGTACCAATGATTTGCAGCCCAATTACATTATTTTCCTAATTGAAATAATTATTAAATCTATCCAATTTAACTGATATATGCCAGCAAAGGTATCGAATGTTTGACATTTCGAACTTCCTTAACCTTCTCATATTTAATTTCGGTATTTATCACTATGTTTTCTCCTATAAATGACATTATAACACTTCAGGAATTAATTCACAAAAAAACATAAATTAGATGATTTATATATAATTTTCCAAAACAAAGAACTTTCGAATAGCAAAATATCTACGTACTATGAAAATGACAAAAATTAATATACAAAAAGATTCTGTTTTCACAGTTCCAATTCTATTTCATAATGATTTAACCAATTAAACAACTAAAATTAATATATAAAGTACTTAGGAAATAGAAAAGTTCATTCTTGTTCACAATTGTACTTCGTTTCTAGGAATTAAGTAAGCAAATAACCAAAATTAATACATAAAAAGAAAAAGTACGCCAAATTCTATCTATTTCGATTTCATAATAATTGATTCGAGTAACTAAAATTAATATATCAAAAGAGGAACAATAAAATTTGCCAAAACTCTCACAGGTTTCACAATTCAAAAGAATGAAATAACCAAAATTAACACAGAGGAAAGAAAGCCACCAAATTCTATTCTCATCGATTTCGTAGTGACTCAACAAAGAAATAAAATTAATATAGTATAAAGAAAACAACAAAAATCATAAAAATCCCATCACGTTTCACAATTCAAATAATTAAGTAACAAAAATTAACACACAAGAAGAAAAAAGAAAAAAAGAATAACCAAAACGTCCATCAAATTCTATTTCCCCATCCATTTCGTAATAACTCTGAAAATTCTTTACTCTTAAAATTCGATTAAGAATCTGCTTGTGTTTAAATTTTGTGCGCCGAATTTCACACAGCGGCGAGCGTCGCGTCAGCCACGAGATTATTTCGCGAACTGTCGCGTGAATCATTCCCAAGACAGAATTGTATCTCTCATTATATATTCCAAATGATGATTGTACGCTCGACCCTGATATCACCGTACACGTTCCCTCCATCCTTCTTTTCTCTGATGCTGCTCCGATCGAGTCCACAGCTGAATTTATTAGCGCGAAAATCATAGTCACGCGTGCTGCGTGCGAGGAATCGATTAAAATGGCGGACGGGCTGTGGCGCGAGCGTGCAGCGATTCGTCGTCGGGTTTAAAATTAAATTGACGTAATAGCCGCATAATCGGTTCGGATTCACAATGCACACAAATCCTACTCACGATACTCGATTCGACGTAATCGTTACTCGTCTATCGATGAACGAGAATCGGCCATGGACATGCATGACAAATTCTTGCTGATTCAAATAATGATTCGTAGAATGATAACGAAAGTTAGAAATGTATAACGGTGGGGAAGATTAGCATATCGCTAGAATCTTGGTTTTGAACGAAGATCGTTGTGATTATTAGTGTATCTGTGAAATTTTGTTTTTTAATGATTCTCGAATGATTTTTGTATCCCAGTTTGATTATTATTATTATTATTATTATTATTATTATTATTATTATTATTATTATTATTATTATTATTATTATTATTGAATAGTAAGAAGAATTTGTGGCACGTTAACGTACAGATTTATAAATTTCTAAGCTGCTAAATCTTATTTTGAAATAAAAATTATTGTAGTATAGTTAGTACAATTTGATATGATATTGACATATCATAGTTTTTAAATGAACTTTTAACTTCAGAGAATAATTGTACGACTATTTTATTTCTCTCGTTAAGAGTCATAATTTAAAAAGAAAAAGAAAAAGGAAACAAATATGCATAGTTGTAGTTAATGCTCTAGGATTTGTTTGTACTTGTTGTCCAATATTTTAAACTCGTTTTCATCTAAAAATCGCTTGTCGGATTATGATGTTCCCCTGTGCAGACTTATAATTGTTGAAGTTTCTTTTATTTTATTTGAGTTAGGGTATCGATTATTTTTTATTATTTGGTACAGGGTTTCATTGATACTTTTATCGATCAAATAATATATTTTGCGATGTTGTTTAGTATTATGCGTCAAGTAGATTTCAAATTAGCAATAATTGTTTTCTAAATATTTTATGAGTATGTTATGGAACGTTATACAGTTCTCATTATCCAATTATTTATATAGCGTTGAATATTCATGTTCCATATATTGTTTTTTATAGATTTAAAAAATAACAATCAATACATTAATATCGCGAATAAATATATCATGCCAGAAAATAATCTAGTTTAAACTTATAGATTTCACTTTCCATTTGATAATTTTGAAAATCACTATTCTTTCTTTCGTGTGTATTATAAATTTCATTAATCATGGAAAAACATTAAAATTTGAAGATTGCGGCGTTTAATTTTTAATTCAACTGTGAAATTTTTATAATTAATAATACTTTGCAAGTTCTGCTCTACGTTATCATCAATTTACGGTTTGATTATAACATATTCGTTTGCAATGAATAAAATTGTACACTTATTTTTAGTTTTATGTTTACAAAAATCCATGAATAAATTTCAAATTACGAAAAAGAACATTCAAAAATATACTTTTACATATTTCGTCTCTCACCGACTAAGGCTTCTGGATCTGCCCCTGATTCCAGGGATACTTTTTATAAAACAGAATAAACAAGTTCCTTTGATACGAGGAAAATGTATAATATAATCTATCTTTACTGGATCGTAACAATGAAAAACAAGATAACAAAACGTTTTCGAGGAAGAAGGCGACAAAATTCGAATCTGCGAGGAGTGTTTTTGGTCGAGTACGTGCCTCGTAGCGCCGAAAAAAGCGAAGGTAAAACGCGACCGGATGATGTGCCAACAATGATCGAGGATTCATCAGTGTTTTAGGAGGTCAATGTCACTCGACGGCCAGCAAGCCGGCATGGATCTTCTTAAACATGCAGACCACATACGAGACTCAGTGTATATAATCCAGCTGGTGGACTTCGGAAATCAGTCAACCCAACAACTCAACCAACTAACTTACTAGTACCACAATGAAGGTAGTTTTTCTTATGAGATTAAAAAACAAAAATTGTAATCGTTTTGTTACGAATATGTACCGAACTCGGATTTTGTTTTAAGTTGATAATTCGTTTCATCTTTTCGAGATAATCATCTCAGTGATTTAAAATCAAATTCTTTGATTATAAGAAAAGTGTTATTAATAGTAGCAATTTGGTTTTTAACAATAATCAGAATGAAAGGAAATTTATGATAATATTTGTTTAATTTTTAAGACAACTAAGTGCAACGAATGAAAATTTGCCAGTACCAATTTTAATATTCAAAGCAATGAAATAGAATATAAAGACTGACTAGTAACACTAACTAAATTTCTAACTGAATTAAATAGACTGAAAGAAACTTTTCACCCATAATATTAACTCAGTTTTCAAGCGAAACATATAGAATCAAAGAACCCTAATATCAATTCATCAATTCATAATATCAATTAAACAAAATTCAGCAAACGTGAACTAACAACACCAGTACAATTTACGACGAAAATTACTAACATAAAAAGGAGCAGCTCCAGTGGTTATAAAATTAACATAAATCAACCAAGACACAAATAAACATGATCTAACAAAGAACAAAACGAAAGACACGATTTTACTAAATTGTTAATTATCAAAAACAGATCTTCATCGCTATCGCTCTCTTGGTCGCTGCGGTCGTCGCAGAGCCACCAAGATATCGTCCGCAACAAAGACAATTCTTCTTCGCTAGACAGCAAGAAGAAACTACCACGGCTAACAATGCAGGTTATGCACCATCCGGTTGGAGACCAACCGGACCAGCCTTCAATCTTCCTCAAAGAGAGCCTCAACAGCAATATGGCGCCCCTGTTGCTCCTCAACAGCAATATGGCGCACCTGCTGCTCCTCAACAGCAATATGGCGCACCTGCTGCTCCTCAACAGCAATACGGAGCACCTAGTGCACCGCAACAGAAATATGGTGCACCTGCAGCACCTCAACAACAGTATGGAGCACCTAGCGCACCTCAACAGCAATATGGAGCACCGAGTGAACCTCAATCGGCTTATGGAGCACCGGCGGTTCCTCAGCAACAGTATGGAGCACCACCGGAAGCTACCACGACCGAAGTGCCTAACAGCACGGAAATGGAGGACTCTACTACCGTCGCTAGTGCCACCGAGTCTGAGGTAAGAGAATTTAGTTCTGGGATATTTTTATTTCATATTTAATCCTTTGCGGACGACTGTCCCCTCTACAGAGACCACCAAATGAAAAGCCGACCAAAAAAGAAAACTGAAAATTAAATCATCTTACTACCAAAAAATTACCCTAATATTTATTAGGTTTTTAATGTGCGATCTCGTTTCATACAGAAAAAATGCTGTGGAGTACTCGTTCGCAAAGGGTCGATCCTTTGTATTCCTAAACTTTTTTAAGTTTCACAGAACTATTGCGAAAACTTAAATGTTATTTTGGAAAAAAAGTATTATAGATATTTACGATCCCCTATTTATTTGGTTTATTTTTAAGTTTAACTTAAAATTTAACCTTTTAAAATTAAAACTGATTTTTAAATATCGAAAGATTCTGATTGAAGAATTTTTAGTTAAAAGCGTATGTATATAACTCACTGTTTTAAATAACATTGAAACGCGATATAGCTTGAGAAAATAGTTTTAATTATAATAATATTAAAATGTGCAACTTTAGAAAAAGATAAACGCATAAAATTGATGATGCATGATTTCACTATTGCATAATATAATGATAAATGAGAAGATTTTAAATATTAAAAATTTANTAAATCATCTTACTACCAAAAAATTACCCTAATATTTATTAGGTTTTTAATGTGCGATCTCGTTTCATACAGAAAAAATGCTGTGGAGTACTCGTTCGCAAAGGGTCGATCCTTTGTATTCCTAAACTTTTTTAAGTTTCACAGAACTATTGCGAAAACTTAAATGTTATTTTGGAAAAAAAGTATTATAGATATTTACGATCCCCTATTTATTTGGTTTATTTTTAAGTTTAACTTAAAATTTAACCTTTTAAAATTAAAACTGATTTTTAAATATCGAAAGATTCTGATTGAAGAATTTTTAGTTAAAAGCGTATGTATATAACTCACTGTTTTAAATAACATTGAAACGCGATATAGCTTGAGAAAATAGTTTTAATTATAATAATATTAAAATGTGCAACTTTAGAAAAAGATAAACGCATAAAATTGATGATGCATGATTTCACTATTGCATAATATAATGATAAATGAGAAGATTTTAAATATTAAAAATTTAAAAAATAGTAATTAAAAGAATAATACTATAATCTAATATGTAATATCTCATGAAAAGGATAAGAAAATAATATCTGTTGAGATCAAAATATCTAACTCTAAAAACAAAACAAAAAAAAGAAATAAAGAAATTCATATAAATTCAATCTTATAATTATGAATAATTGGAAATTTACAGCCACGCATAATTATTAAAAATTTCTCACTTTCATTATTTCTAAGAACCTAACCAGTTTAAACCAATCTTTCGACTATAAAATTTCATTTCTAATAAAAAGAAACTCAGATTCTCTTTCCAGTCGCTTCGAAAAGGCAAAACGAAAAAAGTGTCGAAAAGGGAGGCGCTTAAATTTCATTGGCGTCGAAACACCGTGTTACGTATTATCAGACTTGTTACGGTCTTATTTGCTAGAATGGAGGAGAAGAAAGGAGGATCGGTAGAGTGCAGGCCCGTTTTGGCACGGGACTGCACAGGAGCAGCGCGAGGTTTCCACGGAATTTTAAATCGCGTCAGAGAATCGTCTGCTACCGTTCTTCCCCCGTTCCTTTCTGTCTTTGGTCGCTCTCCTTTTTCGACAGTCTTAACGACATTAGTATTCGAGTCGTCGTTTACTTTCGATCGCTGTGCAGGCACGCATGTGCCCCTACCAAATTCAAAGGCAGCGTGACACAATCCGTGATGCAGTGAACCGTGATTTGAGTCCCCGGGATCGTTCTTGTTACCTTCCTTTCGAGCATGTTTCGAGTTGTCGAAAAAATTCAGACGATTACTTAATTATATCCTTTCTTGTTTAGATTTGTTGGTCTGGTCAAGATTTGGGATGGTTCATTTGATTAGATTCTAGAGATAGTAATGATAGAACTGTTGAATTACTGTTATTGAATTACATTGAATTACATTGAATTACATTGAATTACAAAATACTGTTGTAGTATTTTAATAATTTTTTTTTTTCTGTTTTACGAACCTACCAATACATCTTTTTCTTCATTATTTAATCTCTCAACATTTTTCATCTTTCAGATAAGACTCAGCTACTTTATATTTAATGATTATGTTTTTTTTATTATTAGTTAATCTGCCGACGAATCTTCCTCAACATCATCCTATTTTCCATACTCTTTACTCTGGAAATTAATTGTTACTATACTACCAAAAATTACTTTCATATATTATTAATTAAATCCTCTGTTAACAATTAAATTACTCTTTCTCATTATTTTATCCTAAGCAAAAAATGACTAATTAACCGATCTACCAACAAATCTTTCCTCTCATCACTATATTCTCAACATATTATATTCTAAATCATCTTTAACCATAATAATATCCTTAATAAAACTTTTGTTAACAAATTCCTTGTTTCATCGTTTTATCTTGAGCCAAAAATGATTAATTAATCTCTTTACCAATATTTTCTGATCACTATATTCTTAATATTTTTTCCTTCTCAACCATCATCAATTATGTAACATCAAAAGTTACTGCCATTCAAGTTAACAAATTCCTTCCTTTATTATTTTACTTTAAATTATTTTCACTTATCATTAATTAAGCCCTTTGCCAAAAAAAATCCTTCTTTTCATTACTCTTTATTTATCCTCAACATTTTTTATCTTCAAATCAGCATTGCCCACCGCTTCCTCTTCTATTTTCAATTTTACCATTTATAATTCAATTCCTGATTTCTTATTTTTCAGTCCGAGCCCGTCAACTCCGTAAACGAGCTCGACGACGAAGATGTGGACGAACAACAGCCCCAACAATCCGGCGAGTACTACATAGCTCTCCCCGATGGTCGTCTTCAGCGTGTCCGTTACGTGAGCCGCCAGGACGTCGAGGCCATGAAATATTTCGCTAAGATCCGCGCTGAAAACGTGGAACCTCTTCGTGGACCCATCTACGCGTACGCTCCTCTGGAGAAATTGCAGATCCTGCCAGCTGGACTTCAAGTATCCGTCGCCCCAGTTGCACCAATTGCAGCCGCCCCGATCGAATCGAAACCGCAAAAACTTGAAATCAAACCCGTTGCCACGCAAGTGCAATATCAGTACGATAATCCTGCTGGAGTGCTTCCGTTATCCTCTGGCCCAGTCAGCACTTCTTATACGACTTACACTAACAACTACCAGGTGCCCGCTGGCGAGTCTAGATACCTTTTGACCTTGCAGTAGATTGGAATAAGATTGGATGATACGTTACGTACGTAATTCTACATGTAACCTGACGAGGACCATGGTGGATCTTGATTTTAAATTAACTATAAGGAGGATTGTAAATGTTGTGTAGATAAGCGAAGATGAATTGTAACATAGGTTAAGGTGTAAGAAACAATAAAGATGAAATTAACGATCAACTGGTGTTCTTCTATTTGTAAAGATCTGTTTGTAGATATTGTGAAATTCTATGGAAAGTTAATAGTTTTGAAATTAGAATGTTTCTAGATACTTGGTTTGACATTAAACACTGAAAAAATAATGAAGGCAAGTAGTTTGAATAATTAATAACATTAGTATAGCTATATTCCTCTATCAGCTAAGTTATTTTAATTAAATTGATTGACTGTAGTTACATTTCCTTCTATATGGAAAAAATAAAATAATTGCTCATTGTTGGAGCATTAGACGAAAAAATGCAAGTAAAAAATGTTTAAATGGTTATTATTTCGCTAAACATTGATATTTAAAAATACGGCTAATATAAAATTAGACTTGTTCACCTACTTTAAAAATCAAGTGTTTTTGTTTTTTTCTTTTTTTTATTTCAATTAAAAGATACGTGAGCTGCACTTGGTAGTGCAAAACGTATTTCAAACAATTTGGTTATAAAAATGTTTGTTTCAGCGGTGTAATTCAACAGTTTTCAATAAAGTACACACGACAGTTAGCTCAAAGTATTTTAAAAAAGTTATGCATAATCCGCCTTTGCTTTCGTCAAAAAATGAAAAAAATTTCAAAGATAGACGTTAAGTGTATGTTGCTCTTTAACATTCAAACTACCGACGATTGAAGTATATTTATTTGCGTTAAAGAAATCAAAATCAAAGGTACATGACAAAATACACAATGCAAAGGAAACAAACCATTGTTTATATTTTTAATAGAAAATCACGAAAAATTCTGCACAAGGCACCGTAATAAATTTATAAAATTTGTACGAGAAATTACGAATCGATCATTTTGACTACTCTGGTAATTCTAGCGATAACTATACCTACATAGCCCAACTATAAAAGTCGCGAATAGAAAGAATCGCCTTTGTTCGAGCCGTAATACGCACACTCCTATATATTTATTGACAAAAATTAAGAAACAAAGTATCTAATCGTTTGAGAATTATTGTATATTATTCTTCTTGAAACTAAAAATAGTATAAAGATATAACATTTTGTGTATCAACGTGCAAGTATTTTTCGAATATACACGTATAAAGACGTTGTTTTTTAACTTTTGTCAATAAGTGTATAACTATATACTATATACAATAACGTTTGAGAGGTACAAGGTATCGAGTCGGTAATGGGAGAAATCCTATGAAAGAATTTTCTTAGTCGCGGCACGTGGACGCGAGCATAGAGACGCGGATGTGTTGGTGGCAGACCCGTCGGCATGTAGACGCGCCTAACCGCAAAATTCCAGAAATTTAATATCTCGCTCGACTCTACCGGGGTTGGCCGTTTCATAAGTTCACTCCGACACAGCCAATCCCTCGTCAGGATCCTCGTGAAATTCTACAGCCACGTTCCAACCCACCAAAATGCTATCCCTTTCTCTTCGTCCCGTGCTTTTCATCATATCCCGCAACCACTGCGGCCAGTTTTCTTCGTTCCCCACCTCCTGGTCGCGATAAAATTGGAAAAAGAAAGGTGGAGTCGGTTCGCATTGTTCGAACCATTTTAACAATGGTAATATGTTGTTCTTTGTTTGTGAGAGATTGGTAATATTTATTAATCGTTATTTTGGTTGAGCAATGGTTAATAATATAAGTAATTAATCTTTCATTGCATTGTATTACAAATATGCAATATACTGTTTATTTCAAGTTTTTTCTGTTAGAATTGATGTTTCATATGATTTAACTAATTTACCATTATGGATACATTTCTTGTTTTTTGTTTTATTTTTATGTAATATTATGAATTTGAAACATTATATAATTTATTTTTAAATTACCATTTGAAAAAGAAAAAAATTATTTTTTTGTTATTTTCTTATTATTATCATTTCTGAGCGTTTAAAAATATATTTTTCTTTCAAAATGACAAAGAATCGTGCAAAAGAGGATTAATAATAAGTGATAATTATTTTGACGACTCGGTGAAGGAAATGTATTAAAATCGGACCTCGTTCCTTACGTTGGACCTCTGACTTATTTTTTTTGTTAAATTCCAAAATGTTCTTTATTGTAATTTTTCACACAGATTCTAACTAATATAAGTAGCTTTCTAGAATTCTACTCTTCTTTCTCACCACTCACTCCCTTTATAGTTCCCTTTCACACGCATTCAATTTTATAATGAACGCATACGAAGTTCATACGAAGCGTCATTCTAACGGATCACAATCGATTAACCACGCCCTATGCAAAAATGCCCAAGATCTTCTACAAACTTATTACTAACAATTAGTATTGAAACAATCCAACCGAAATCAACTTCCCAGGAAAACTTTTTCAAATACTAAGTACCGGCCGCTCGTTCCAGAACAAAGGGATTTCGAGTACGGTAAGTGGCTTCAAGATTCAGCAGGTAATTCCAAAACCGAATTTCAGATCGGCCAATTACTCCGGTCAAGCGGTCAAGACCAATTAAACTCTGCCCAATCTTAAGACCAAACCAAACCAGCCGATAAGAGAGCCTGAGGTCGTTTGAAAGCTCGCGAATTCCCGACCAGAGTTTCTTCGGATACTCCTAAACTCTCCTCTTTACCAAAGATATCTATTCTCCGGGTTATCCGCAGGAACAAAGGAAAAACAGACGAAGCGGAAGCGAAAAAGAGACGGGAAGTTGCTTTGGAAAACAAAGTTTCCCGTCTGGTTCCCTGGCCGCTTCCACTTTCACGACAGAATCGTCTGCACTTGAGCCAACAACCGGTGCACCGTCCTTCCCACGAGATATTAATTTTTCCGGAAGTAACCTCCGCCACTTTTCTCTCCCTTGTTGTGTGTTGCGACGGTCTTTCTCTCTCTTTCTCTTTTTCTGTCCCTCTCCCTTGGCGACGAGTTCCTCGTTTTCATCGAAAAGTGTTATTTTTAACAAAATAA
>SMSQ01021452.1:24363-42974 GCA_019453375.1 Ctenoplectra terminalis | reverse complement strand
AGAGAGAGAGAGAAAGAGACCGTATATACAAAAGCTATCGGGGAACCATTAATACGCGGATCGCGCGTTTCCACGAGGATCCACGTCGACGGTAGTGGCGCGAGGCAAGAACAACAACAACGAGGACGATGACGAGGACGATGCCGGGCGTAGTCGACGACGACAACGGGGCACAACCACAGGGAGAGGCCTGTGCATTGTCCTGCTCGACGATAAAAGGTTTCGCATCGTTGCAACGTGCCTACCTACTGGGACACGAGGCTTCCAGAAGACGAAGTAGAAGCAGTAGAAACGCGGAGCGAAAGAGACAACAGAGAATTGACAAAACATGCGAGAAAAAAAGACAGAGAGAGTAAGAGCGAGGTAGAAAACGAGGAGAAAAGATATTGTAGATAGAAAGAGACAGATATTGAAAGAAAGAATGCGAAAAAAGGGAAGAAAGGCAAAGGGAGATCGGGTGCAGCAGATAAAGAGGTCGACGATAATGCTCTCAGTGCACCCTGGGTTTTCTAGCGGAGGGCGCACCCGTCGGCCATTATATTGTTTTACCTCTGTATCTCAGCCAGAGATCAACCAGCGTGCCACAGAGAATTCTGTGTACACCTTCCACGTTGCCAGTAGCGAGAATGATGATGGCTGGTAACGATGGAACGTACTGGGAGAACGAAATCGCGAGGGACCAAACACGGTGGAACGAACGTGAGCCGCAAAATGGAGCGTAGAATGTTTGTTGTCGTTCGTGTGTCGCGTAAACGAATAGGTTAGCTTTGGTAGGTTATGAGTAGAAAAGGTGAAAGATGGAGGTCCACTTTGAAAAAGAGGTTGAAAAAGTCGGAAGCAAGCCGTAAGGGGAAGGTTTGTTTTACTTTGGGTAATTAACGCTTTGATATGCTCGCGTGGGAAATTGTTGGAAGTCGTTGATATCCGTGTTGTATGGTTGTCGAGGATTACAATTACACTATATTCAAGGACAAATTTATATTGTAATTACCAAGTGAAGCTGAGACTTATTAACCGATTGAATTCGCTAGAGTGTGAATTTTTATGCATTTACAGGAAATTTAAAGGTACAAAATTGCACAGAATACACGTAATATGAAAAAATATGCAAAATATTCAAATTACATTGTATTTTATGATATCTGGTAAGTGAAATAATTTTTTATCGAAATTCTACATTTTTTTACTATATTCTGAAAAATATGAATTTACATAAGAATCCGCAAACTACTGATTACATCGTAATGAAAATCATTTAGAGGAATTATAAAAACTTGTGTAACCATCTTAATCAACTCTAACAACCTCATACGGTAACAGAATTAAAATTGAATATCAACAATACCGAGATGCAAAGAATGTAACGCATCAATCGCGATAAATCATCTGAGCCTGTACTGTTCAAAATATGGTACATCTCGACAGAAACACACGTTGAAATCTCTAATCAAGGACAATTTGAAACGTAAAAAAAAGCCATGATCTATTAAAATTCTTAAAAGAAACCAAATTATTCAACGGAATATTGTGACACAACACACAGAACGTACCTTTTACGTCGATATTAATAACCTAGCAGTTGATGCGACGTTAAATAAAATTGTTCTACCTACTGACGACATCAGTTCTTAATACCAACAATTCATCGCACGATCAACACTAAAAGCTACCTCGTTACTACCGATACTAATTCACAGTATACTAAAATCCACCTGCAACCTATTCACTGTAAAATCCGATCCAATTTATTAAAAACCATATCTCCTGATCCTCCCAACGAATATATTTTCCGCAACAATTGACACGTTACATCGATCAGCATCCCAGAGAATCATGGTCGATCCGTAAAATCAGTTTTTCCAATTGAAATGAGAACGCGGACGCGATCGCGTCAGCGACATGTCAGAGATATTGAAATTCTGGGATGGCATTCAGGACTCGTGTCCTCTTTCTTTTTTTTTCTTTCTTTTTCTTTTCACCCCCCTGTCGTTCGCCTCGTAGCGCGGGACCTGAGAGGTGAAAAAACAATGCTCATACGACCTGAACCCCTTTCGTTTCGATCGAGTACGAAGTCTCTTTGCGCCCTTGTCTCCTTTCTTTCTTGGCCTCTCTTGTTCACTGTCTCTGGCGTCGTTCTCTCTTTTTCTCTTCTCTCTAGCTTTATTCCAGCGTCCTCTCTTTTCTTGCCACCCTCTCTCATAGAATTCTTCTGCATGCCGCTGCTGTTGCGTCTCGTCTCGTCCCGTCCCGTCCCGTGTCTTGTGTCTCGTGTCTCGTGTCTCGTGCAACGGCACAATGCAACTCGGGGCTGCATTGTAGATCAGCCTCAGCAAACACCCCGCCGATACCGACGACGATGTCGACGAGATGGCGACGACGGTGACGACGTCGGGTGGAATCAATGCGTCGCGACACCGGTGCGTTTAGTTTGGCGTTTGTTATCGAATGCTGGATTTAGAATTATTTTACAATTTGGATCGATACGTTGAAAAGTATTGAAGTTTGTTGTTCATTCGTTATGGAGCGATAGTATCAGAATTTTGTTTAAATTTCAATTGCAATATCGGTGAGGATCGCGATTTGTCTTGGATTCTCGAGATTTGAAAAGAACTTTTCTGAGCGAGTATTGTAATTTGTTGTAGATTTAGTTTTTACAGAGTTTCTTTGTTTCAATTTTAAAATTCAGTGTATCATTTTGGCCACATTAATAAATATATCTTTAAAAAAAACCGGGAGAACTTATAGACTTAATAAAAGTGCAGCAAAAAAGAAATTTGTCAATTGGAACATTAACCTTCCACGATTTCTCTATTCGAAACAAAAATTACACGAGTTCTTAGGCCACTCATAGAAGAAACGAGTAACCGATACAGCCACCAATAATCTATGATCGAGAAACTTATAACAGATTTTTCACGATTTTTCCAACCAATTAGAAGAATGCAAAAGTTTCTATATCCGAAAATATATAATTATCGTCTATAATTTTCCTAAATTCTTAAAACAAAAGACTCAACCCCTTATTATGGATACTCTACGATTTTTGTATGCAAAAAAAAAATAATAGGAGTTCCTAGACTGTTCACAGAAGTAGCGAGCAACCGATGTTAGAGGATCGGTGTGATGATTGCACCATAATCTGCTTTTGCTTTGCTCCACGGAAGAGGGTGCCAGTTGTCGTTTCTGATTGGCTTAGGGCGACTTCCATCTCTCGGTATCGGTCGCTATCGAAACACTGTACAACTGATAGAGAAGAAAATCTTCAAGGACAAGGACGCTCGACGCTCAAGATTCTCAGACAGAGGGATACAGATAGGGAAACAGACGTAAGTAGGAAGAGAAAAGGGAGAGAAGAGAGAGGGAGAGAGAGAAACAACCCTCCTGACACGGGTTATCCTATAAACGGCAGCAAGCCCGCAGCTACGCGAAGATAATCCGGCCCCCGGGGTTCGCGTGCGGTTGAATGCTCGCAACAGTTACCATATTTGATTGTATCCCTTCTATCCTGCTGGAATACAAAATAATAACGCGTCCTGCGCGGATCAGGAGCCCCGATTAACGACGCTTTGCAGAGCATGCTGGTTTCAGCATGGTCAGTGGAAGGATGATGAAGGGTTATTTGCAGATTTTTGTGACTTGGAAACGATATATAATATTTTGTGGAGGGTTGTGGAATTAAAAGGATTTTTTTGTAACGTCATATCGCGAGTGTACAAGGAAAATCGATTAATTTAATTTTTAGTTAAACTATATTTTTCTAAGTTTAGGAAATTAGCTTGGATAATAGAAAGACGGTGAATGGTTATTAGTAAGTTTTTCCGATTCGATTCTCCGGTTCAAATGTTTCAAACTATCAGTGATTAGCACTCCTTTCCCGATAATTTATATCCTAAGACACTCTACCCAAAGACCATGTCGCAACAATGCGAGTTCCGGAAGTTCCCTCGAGGCGGAGGCGCGAGATTCCCGGTGGCTTGGCACGGAGAACGTAAAAACGGCCGTACACAGACGCACTCGTGTATACGCACGCGTTCGTTTTTCGCTGCTCGTGACACCGCCCGCCACCACGGCGGGAAAACGCCTGGCCAAAAGAAATCGCGCGTTTGATGTGCCGCCAAAGGGAACGCGTGCACGCTCGTGTACGATGAAAGAGAGGCAAACAAAGGGTGGGGGTGGGTGGAGAGGATGGACGGGGGAGAGTGTGAGAGAGAGAATATTCCGTCGGTCGAGTTACAATTTCGTGTGGGTTGGTCGGTCGACTGCAACCACGTTTCAACCCCATCCAGCCTCGACACCCTTCCCAAACCACCCCCTACCCTTCATCTGTGTCCTTCTCGTTTCGCTTAAACGTAACAATTATTACCGGAAAAGCGCTGCACACGCATGCGGCAAACCGCGGGACCTGCTGACGGAATTACATTGATATTAGTATCGTTTCAGCCGGCAGATTAATTAATTAAAACGCGCCTGTGCGCGCGCCTCTTCCCCCCATTCTCGAAACGCAACCCCCTTGCACACATGTACCCCCTACCTGATTTTTTCACCGCTGCCCACTTTCACCGTGTGCGAAGGCATATTTGTGTAGGTTTTGGGTATATTCGTGCGTGAAATTGGAGTGTACGTTGCGTAATTCTGCGAGGTGTGGATTATTTTGAAAATTTCGTTTGATGTTGAGCTAAATTCAGGCTTCTTTTTAGAAGAAATCATTTTGTTAAGTAATTAAGTGATAATATTTCCAGCTATTTTGATAACGATTTAAACGCAACGGGTGTAAAGTATCGATGGAAGATTTGGAAGTAGTATGATTCTTAAAGGATGGAATGATAAAAAATCATGGAAGCTACCAGGGATGTGTTTATGTGTATTTTAATAATAAATTTGTAAAAGAAAATATATGTAAAGGACGGGTCTGGTAAGTTGGCAGTCGGAAGGAATGCGGATTTAATTGGATATAACGTAACAGAATCAATTTTTTTTGTAACACAGGTAGAAGGACAAGGTACATGTATTTTTGTTTTCTCTGTATTTTCGCATCACAGATAAGAAATAAACGCGATAAGCGGAGCGATCGGAGTAAACCCTCTTGTTGCTCCTGTGTCGTTCCGACAGCCAACTTTCCAGATCCGCGAGGTAGTTATGATGTCGTCAGACTTTTCATCAATTACACACAATGAACTGATAATACAGGAGGGAAGAAAAAAGAAACGAGAAATTTTGCGTACATTATCATCTGAGTGTTTAAAAAAACTTCTTCACAGATTTTCAAGAATTTGTAAGAATATAATTTTTATTTTACTGTTTGTATCGAAAACTAACAACTTTTAATTGATAATTCGTAAAATTAGATGCTCCTTTATTTGATAATACTTCGTATATCATAATTTAATTTACACTATGACAAAGAAATATAAAAAATCTTGAGAAATTCTAGTATAACCTTTTAGTGAAATGTCATGAACGTGGATCATGGCTAAGTTTAACATGAAAAATGATTTTTTCTCTATTTTATATAATTTTATATAATTTTATATAATTTTATATAATAATCAAAGTAACAGCTTACATATATGCATCATATGTAACTGATATTTTGTACACTATGCAGTATACATAATTATTGTATTCACAACGATGATAATTATAGATCGTGTGTTGTCTACAGGAAGTATTTAAGTTTAAAGTGTTTAGCATTTAAAGGGTTAAATAATTAAACTCTAAAACTTGTGTGACAAAAATAATAGTGGTCGTTGTTTTCGACGATTGTCAGTGATAATCACATTTCATACGATCTTCGAAGTAACGAAAAGAAATTAAAAAAAATATTCCTGGTTTTGTATGGCAAAGTGTTTTAATAATAATGGTTTCTCCTACCTTTTTTCGCATGCAGAATGTCCGCAGGATCCGGTGGCAAGGCTGTACAGTGACTTGGACTCAAGCTGGGCTGCAGGGATGGAAATGGACTGCCGGCTCCAGAAGGGTACCTAGTATGAAATAATATTCCAAAGTTAAGGTGATTTGTTTAAAGCTAGTCTAAATTAGATTTATAGTAAAAAGTACTCGGTTAATACGAATTATAAAATTATATTTCATATTTGAATAGTAAGTTGATCTATTTTTGCAATAGAAGGTAACAAATTTTATAGCGATCTGTGGAATGTAAACAATTTTTCTGTAATGTAGTTTAATACTAGAACTACCAACGATTAAAGTATGCCTATTTGTACCGAAGAAATCAAAATTAAAGGTATGTGAAAAAATACATAACGCAAGCGAGACAAACCGTTATTTATATTTTTAATAGAAAATCACAGAAAATCGCTTAAGAGGTACTACAGTAAGTTTACTAAAAATTTCTATGAAAAATTATGAATTAGTCGTTTTAACAACTTTGGTAGTTCGAGCGTTAAATACAAATTTTAATGGTTTATTGTTTTGTATTTCAATTTGGTTCGTTCATCTCTAGAGACAATATTTATTATCATTCCAAAGAACCGATGCATGGAATTAATATAATTGCTTAGTCTCCTTTGTTATCATATTAACAATTGGCATTCAGTTTTTTATTAGTATAATTTTTCTTTAGTTTTTAGATACCTTTTAGGTACTTTTTTGAATCTTTATAAATCAATTGCCAGTTTCATGCAGTAAACCAATAATGCGTTGTAACGGATGAAAAATAAACTTACCATGGATTGGGCCTCGGCCATCCAGTGGTTTGGCCATTCAGTAGCCTTAGTTTATCGTAAACGCTCTCAGCAGGACTGCCAGCACCAACCCCAACACCAACGGCAGCCACTCCTTGCTGCTGTTGTTGTTGTTGTTGTCGTTGCTCCTTCTGTGCCGCCAAATTCCTCAATACCCTATTGATAGACGACACCTGAAATCAGAAATGAAAGAAATGAAAGAAATGAAAGAAATGAAAGAAATGAAAGAAATCGTTAAATATAAATGTACATGTTTACCATTTATAAATATATAAAACATTAAATTCTGAATAAATTTTCTGTAAAGTAAGTAATTACAATAAGTTGCAATTTTGAATAGGAGTTATCAGATAAATTAACCAAATTTATAAAACTTAAATCTGTTGCGATTAATAAATAAGTAGAAAGAGCTACTCCAATGTTTAGTACGTAATTGGATTATATTTTATACAAAATTAAAAATGTTTAACTGAGATTTATATCGAAAAATTATACGTTGAACGAGCGCTTCCATCTATAATTATATTTTGATTTGTAAAATAAACAGTTTTATGTATATACATATGTGTAGTTGATATAACGATATTTAAGAAATATGATTATTTAAAAGCTTTTGTATAAAATTCTAGGTTTCTTATTTAAAGTTTTTAATTAAGAAGGTGAAGTTAGTATATATACATTTTTTTATCGAGCATTCAAGGCCACACGCACCTTGTAAGTGATCACGGTTGGGTTGCTGAGTGGAGTAGAAACTATCTCTGTATTTATAATATCTCTTTACAATTCGTATTTAAGTCAACACGCGAAGTTAACGCTATTTTCAAATTAAATTTCCTCAAAAACAAGCCTCGAAAGAATAAAATTTGTTCAATTTACTTTTGTATAACGAATCGTCCTGTAGCTAATATTACTAAAATTTTATTCCCTTATTAACCATTCTGTCTATAACTCAACGCGATGTAAATCCGTTCTTTAGAAACCACTCTCTCCATTAATTATTATTACTACTATTACTACTATTCCATGTCTATTTCATAAATTAAAATGATTTTTTTGTACTCACTTTTTATGTTTGACATAAGAAATTTATTTTAATATATTTTGATAGCTAGGTACTGACGCCACATCAAGTATTATTTATAATTATATAATTTTTCTTAACCTCCCTATCTCTCCCCCTATAACGCAATAATTAGCAAAATTGCAAGAACGTAGAATTATCAAATTAACCATAAAAGCAAGATTTACCGTAAGCTGTTATTAAACCAAATTCAAAGATTGCCTCCAGAGGATCACTAGCAAACGAGGTAACAAAAGTCAAGGGACGCACGGTAGAAAAAAAACAGACACTACTCCCTTACTTACTTCCAATCACGTTTATTCGTAGAGTAACAGTTCCCAGGGTGGCCTTTAGGAGATTGCATATTGGCTCGAGAGGCATCGGATTTATTATAAACACGAAACACGTAGGTTCGAGGAAGCTAAAACTATATACAGAGAGAGAGAGAGAGAGAGAGAGAGAGAGAGAGGGAGAGAGAGAGAGGAGTTTGAGGGGCAGAGAGGCGAGAGAGCGCTTCTGCCCGATGAAATGCGATGAGAGCGGTAATTAAAACGATGCGATGAGCGGCGTGTGCTCCACGAGGGAGTTAATTACCTCTGCCTTCAATTATATCCGTCTCGCGTCACTCCAAGGGGACTTTGGCTTCTGCCAACCTAAGTACGCACTCGCGCGTCTGTGGCGCGAAACACGTGCACGCGACCACCTACACGCGCGATGCTATTTCCGCTGATCGACGTGTACGAACCTCATCTTCGTACCACAATTTCCGGTCGGTTGTTCGTTAGGATTAAACAGAATTTCGCGAGACTTTCTTGAAACATGGAATGAGATGTTGAACCGGTGATTGGGTTTTGTGCGTCGATGATGGGTGCTGGCGATGGTGGGAGGTATTGTTTGAAAGATTTTGTTACGAGTTTTGTAAAATATTGTTCGATGCACTGTTCCTGTTGTAGGTGGTGTTTTTATTACTTTGAAAAATGTTGATTTAAAATGTAAAAAAAAAATTTCAATTGTTGATATGTAACACGTAGAGATGGTTCAAATATGGGCCAGTAGAACCACTAACTAAGTCATACTTAGGTGCTTTATTTGTGAATAAAAAAAATTGTGCGGAGAAGATGGAGAAAGGAATTTGTTATTTTTATGTTACGTTTGTATATCTTAAAAATATTCAACAAGTTTGGTAATAAAACCTGAAACAAAAGTGCCAGCCCATATTTAGACCATCCTTTCTACTCTAAACTGGGGGAACATCGGCAGGTATTTATAACATTTTACGAAATAATATAAAAATTAAAATATTTATATTTGCGTTAATGTATTGAAACGCATAAATTTTTTGTCCTTTTCTTTGTTTAATATATGTTAATTAACCGTAAAATTGGGATGCCATATAAACAGCATTATCAGCTAATATTGTACTAACTTAAGTTTATTTATATTTTATTTTTAGTTCGTTCATCCTTTTATTTTTCTTATTATTTTTGCTTTGCCAAATAAGACTTAAAATATATACATTGCAAATTTGTTTAAAAGACAACAAAATTAGACCAAGTGTACTGATTTAAAAACTTTGAATTACAAAAAAAAATTATAGAACTGATAATATAAATTCTACTGCCTCTCAATATTTTTCCAGTTTACGGTATTCGAAGTTGCGGTTCTTTTTGAAAGGAAAAGTATAGTTTTCTATATATTTTTTATTATTGTAAGTTCGTTATGTGAATCATACATATAGTAGCTATATCTTGGTTAGCAATTGATATAAAAATGAGATGGAATGCGCATATTTTTTTTTAAAGTTTGTAGTTATGCAGAATTATTGTATTTTTATGCATCATTTAATTATTGCTTTCGATGCTATAAATGATTCCGAATGTGTTTGTAGAAATATCAATCTGTTCATTGTTCGTTTCGTTAAAGGTTCCTTTGATTCTCACGATAAATTCTTCGTTACTTACACCGCTCACACTATCATTTTCAAGTCATTCTATCACACCGGTATCTTCGTAATTTGTACAGCTTGTTAGAATTTCATTAACACGATCCACTTCAGTTGCTTTATGCAGTATATCTATATTCTATTTAAAAAGTCGAGTTAGGTAAATAAACCAAGCATTCGCGTGTTAAGCACGTGATAGATAGTACATTTCTTATTTGATTACTTATATTCATATGGATAAGGAATAATTCCACAGTATTTTGAATAAATTAATGTTCGGAGAAGTGGCTGTCCGTTTTATAATATCTCAAGACTGTGAATCTAATTTTACACTTTTATTTTGCTAAATAAATACAATTTAAGTCCAATTTGCATTTCACAATGGATTTAGGTTAACACTTTAACGTCCACACGTTTCATACTAGGACGCTCACTTGTCGCCGGTACTTTTCGTACAATATTCATAATGATACTATAATATACTTATTGAGAGAAAAGTATCGAAGCTATCATTATTTAAACTTCTTGATATAGCCTTAATTTTTTTCTTTTTTTTTTTTTTTTTTTTTTTCATAAAATATTCAGCGTTAAAAGATGAAAAGTAGGCGATTGAAACTGTGCATTGTGATACAAAGGCAACGAAATATTACTTCAAACTAACAATAAGTAAAGTTAAACAATTGAAAAATATTAAGAGTTGAAATAGATGGACCCAAAAACAACCGAAATTCATTAACATACAAATATCAAATCCGCAATTCTTCAATAATTTATATAATACCGATTAATAATATAGTTACGTGCAGTACAAATTCACATCCACGCGATGCCAGCCAATAACTGATGGCTAGCGAAATTACACGTATACCTGACAGCGGTCGTCAAAGTGTTAAGAATATTTTAGATAGCTAATATTTTAGCTACTTTATGTACAACGATTAAAAAATGTACAAATTGAATATCATAGACGCGAAGAATTATTTTTAATTAAATAGTGTGTCAAGGGGTAAACGATGAAATTATACACGCGTCGAAGAATATCCAGCCAACCAGACCGTGTACGCCTCCATTCGGCTTGGCGTCGTATCTTTTATTTATCCTCTGGTCGGCGCGAGCTGCTTTCGTCGGTTCTGTCACTTACAGCTCGTATAAATCCCGGCCAAGTCGTAAAAGAATTCCCGCGAACTGAAGCGGTACGTTCTCCTGCTGCCGATAGTTCCGCAATTTATTCTCCGGAACCTCTGTATTTTTCTCCGCGGTGACTATTCGCGCGCAATTCGCGCGTTGATGTAAAGTTTCCGTGATCGGATATAAAAGATTTCAGTTCTCCATTTTGACAATACATCAAGGAATAATTAAATATTTATTATGTGAAAATTGTTCATTGTACCGTGAAAAGTTACAGAACTTGAGTATATTATAGAATTTTCAATCTGTGTGTAGTTTTTGGTATGCAAAGGTTCACTTCTATAAGCCTTGCTACGGTTTTTCGGATTTTATTCTTCCTGTATTTTTCATATAAAATTTTGCAAAATCGTGCAAAATAAAATTTTATCGCGTTTCTTTTTTATTTTTTATTTTTTTTTAACAGAAATCCTATAATTGGAATACCGTGTAAATGGAGGATCGAGCGTATTCGAAATTCTTCGATATCGTCTTAAAGAACTAACTTGTTTTGTAGACGAAAAGAAGTGGGTATATACACGGAGAGGAGAAATCGCGTGTCCAAGGATTACGCGCGGAATTCTGGGATTGGCCATGAGAGATTTTCGTTCCCCGAGGTTTGTTAGACCCGGTGTCAGGGTTCCACAGCGTTGAAGAGAGCTGACATCTCGGACCCACGAGCGGAGTACTGTCATCCCCCTCAGTGCACACGCGAACCCACGCTATCACCGACACGTTCCAAACACGAAACAGACATCGCTGATACTCTCCCTCGACTTGTCTTCGATGTCCTCCGACGTTCTGGACCTCACCTTCTTCTTTTCATCTTACAAACATCCTCAAAACTGACTTTTGTATAAATTGTGGTAAAGTTGGAAATAATAGTACACCTAATTTGGGAAATAATGGAAAAATAGTGGTTGCAATGAGATCGATGGTTTAAATTTATTATTAAATCCAAAAAAATAATTTTAAATCTATGGATTAGATAAAATTGATAGAAATTCATCTATTATCTTACTTCGGATAATAGAACTTATAAATTGGGAGTAGGTTGATGAATCTTATATTTCATTTTAATGCACTACTGATGGAGTTTGGTATCATATAAAAACAACACAAAGTTAAAAAGTAAGAAGCAATATGAAACTTCTTAGTCTAGAATACTTTTTCCACGCCATTTTCAAACTAATAAAACAGATATCCAATACTTAGTTACCCACGTAAACAAAGTTCCGCATTTTGTATTATATGTATAAAAATAATACAAAGTAGCCAAAAACAATAAAAAAAAAAAAAAAAAATAAGAAACAATACAAAACTTCCATTTTCCACAATGACCTATAATAGTTTTTCTATGCCATTTACAAAATAATAAATCAGATATTCGATATCTCATTAACTGCACAAACAGATTTTTTCATTCTTTAGCATATAAAAATGCCACAAGGCTAACCGGAACCAAAAAAAAAAACACACACACACGAAAAAAATAAGAAACGATACGAAACTTGTACTCTCCACAATAATTCATAATAGTTTTTCCATGTCATTTGTAAAATAACAAATTAAATATTCAATAATTCGTGACCCATATAAACAGATTCTCTCATTTTTTATCACACAAATATGGTATAAATTTAAAAATGGCACAAAGTAGGTAAGAGCAACAAAAAATAAATAAATAAATAAAAAGCAATATAAAGCTTTCATTCTCCACAATAATCCATAATAGCTCTCCCACGCCATTTACAAAGTAACGAATGAAATATCCAATTTTCTGCCGTCAAACCAAACAAACGGGTCTCTTCCGGTTTTCGTCTTAACGCGATGCTACGAAACGCACAAAAGCGTCCACGTCGAGGAGTCACTCGACGTCACAAGCCCGATACAATGAGAAATCGTTGCAGCAAAGAAGGTTCTCTCCGTGACAAAGCCGACGTTCTAAAGAACGGGTGCCAGTCAAAGGACAATTCCGTTATGACATTGAGTGTCCTTGCTGTTTGGCCGTTTCTTTTTTCTTTATTTTTCTTTTTTTTTTTTTTTTCTTGACATTCACCACGAATGTCCTTTTTCTTTATTACACGACGACATTTGCGCCCCGTGTCACCCTCGTCATTATGATGACAATCGTAACTATACTAGAAATTGATCCCACAATCCTTTGTACGTTTTACTGCGAGCCACTTGCTAAGAATTGAAATTGGTGACATATATTCATACACATGTGGTCGTTTTTCTTATTCGATCGGGAAGAAAAGAGTTTTGTGTTCTGTCAACGTGTGCTCGATCTGTTTTCATAAGTGCGAGGTATTATGGTCCAGTTAGTGGCTTTGGTAATGCGATTAGCGGAGTTTGGGATTGAATGGCTGAAGTCCTGGGTTTTACCGGCGATTAAGGACTTGGAGTTTGTGACACGAGTGCGTTTTGGTTAATAAACGATTTATTTTATTATAGTTGAGTGTTTTATATGTGGGTTATAAATGATCACGACGACGCTATTGATGTACTTTTGTATAGAGTAAGAATTTGAAAACTGAGGTGTTAAAGGTAAGTCTCTACAAACAAAATATATTTTTCACTTACGAACTTTTTAATTTCACAGATTGATTAAATATTTTCATAATTTTGATTAAAAATCTTTGAACATTTAACTTTAGTTAAGGAATATTTTATTGTATTTAATTAAACAGCCTAACGTATTTAAAATTACTGCCACAACTTATTTGTTAATTACTATGTATATGTTGTGTCTGAAAACATTCCGAGATACCGATTATAGTTTGTAATTTACTATATAAGTGACATTTTAGCCAAATGTTTAAACTTTTTTGTAATAAAAACTTTACGGAAAGTTATGAAGAAATATGAATTTCTCTTGGAATTCAGCGACCTATTATGACGGCGAAGAATTAAGTTATTTAATACAGTGGAACCTGGATAATTCGAACCTCAAGGGAAAGGAACGGATCTTTTAATTATAGAGCTTTCGGTTTATTGAGTTTTCCAGTAAGAGAGATTTAACGAACAAAAATTCGAGTTATATAGATTTTGTACAACGGTTTCGATTTATGACCATTTTAATAAACAATTTTGTACATCAGAATATTTAACACCTCTTCTCTTACAATTTACATTAAATTCTCAAATTTTTTGCATGATTTCTTTTTCATTTTTTAAGATTGTTGATAGCGTGCTAATATAATAATATAATATAACAGTATTCTTTTTCTTTCTTGGTCTAGTTTTTAGCCAACGTTAATGTTTTCAGTTTGAGTTTAAAATTCATCTTGTTACATATAATTCGGAGAAAAGAATGAGAAACAATAAAATTGTATATACGTATATATGTGTAGAGGTAAACTTCGATTTATTATATTAAACGTGTGATAAATAATTCGAGTTAACCGAAGTTTTATTTCGAATTGTAGAGGTTTATACAGCGGAGCGGAAAGGAATAAAGAAAATTTACGTCTTGTAGAGGTTTTCGAATTATCGAAGTTCCAGTTATCCAGTTTCCGCTATAGTAACAAAATACATTTCATATATTTAAAAAATTCACAATACGTATATCGGAATATCAAAATATATCTTATAACCGATATAGAATATATATCGAATATAAAAAATATAAATAATTTAATCTAATATAAGATAAATAAAAGTATAATAGCTCGAGTAACATTAATTAATGTTTTATCCACTAGATACGTTTTCGTTGTCCTTAATATGCAGTCTTTGGGAAGAACAAATTCTATTTGAATACAAATTCTGATATCGATCTTAGCTATAGAATTTCCATTTAATACCAGGGTATTAATTTGAAGTGGCTCATCCTGTATAGACACAGTGCGTTTGTTTCAAAATAATCCGTATTATCGTTGAATTATCATCGTTATCGAATCGTTTAGAATGGCGCGAGGATAATATTATGACGTCTCTATCCGGTACCCTTTTTGAGAATCGGCCACCCTCTTCACGGTTCATGCTAATTTCATCGATCCACCGGATTCTTCTTGGTTCCTAGCGTGTTCCCGAGCTATCGCCGCGTGTCGTCCTTTATGCGAGTCGCACAGACCAAGGATAATAATATCTAGGCCTCTATTGTGTCTATTATTGCGCGAGGCGGTGCGATACGTAGCGTGGAAAAACGCGTCGAGATTACTATTGTCAACGATTCCCCGATGGAACGATATACATAATGATAATTTCGTGTTGGTACTTGTAAGGGTATCTTAATTGAGTTCGATTTATATATTTAATAATTTAATAATTTAATAATTAGTAAGTTGATAAAAATTATCGTTGGGTTATTTTTTTTATCATTAGATGCCGAAGAATGTTCGTACAAAATTCAAGGAATCTTAACTTTCCTGAAATATAATTTTATTTAATAAAATAATCATTAAACATTGGATTTTTATGCATTTATGGAAAATTTGGACACAAAAATACACAGAATGCACGTAATAAGCAAAAAATATGTAAATAAATTCAAAATATAATGCTCCTTATAATGTTTACCGAATAAAATAATTGCCTACTTATCTTACGTTCTTTTAATTATATTCATAAAAATATGAATTTGCATTACAATCCACAGTCTAGTAATCATTATTCATTTCTATAACTCTTCTCTAAAAATCTTGAGTTTTCATTGCAAAAGTAAATAAGTCGTTGTTTTGATCTCGTTATCGTATTGAATTTTCACGAATTTGGAAAAACTTGAGTTACTTTTTTATGTTCTCTTTTTAATAACAGAACGTTTCCCATAAACACTACAAACACGTTTTGCTGTATTCAAACTTAAATTCTTAAAGTATAAAAAGCATTAATTTCTAACACTTCGCTTACTATCTTTAACCTTGGATAGACACCGAAACATTGAAACGAATGAGAAATTCAAATAGGGTGTACCAACTAAATGGGAAAACCTTCTAGTGATACCATCATTATTATATTATTTCTGCAAAATGCTACAAGAAATTCAATTTGAGTTTATCTCTGATGAAAAACCGCACGAACTCTTCCCGATATCTTCTAATAGTAATATTTTTCTTTGTTTCGCACTGTATACCGTAACATTTTTCTATATAACATAAAAATTAAAATGTTTACATTTGCTTTATATACCCTATTATAGCATTGCATCTTTTGTTATTTTTTAAAAATATAAAAATGCATAAAATTTGTGTTTTTCTGCTTTAATCAGCCAAAATTGCACTAACCTAAATTCACATTGGCATTTAAATTTGGCTTCCTCATTTTTTATTTTTCTAATTGTTTTTATATCGGTTTGCCAAATAAGATTAAAAATATCTGCATTACAAATCTGTTTGAAAGACCAAAAAGATGGACGCTACGTTAAAAAAATTTTAGCGATTAAAAAACTTACAGGACTGTCAATACAATTCTGTTGCCTATCAATATTTCCTTGTAATGCCAACGTTTCCTAGTTTACGGTATATAATTAATCAAAGAAGAATATTTTTTTATTGGATATTTATTGGAAATATGTTTTTGATAAATAATTCCATACAGCCCGAAACATCTCCAATAATAATTATAAATATCACATAACCCTCTATACAACACCCAACTCGATACACAAACACGAAAAAAGGAAGAAAAAGAGAAGAAAGAAATCAGGCTGTCAAACAGGGGTAGCTAGTCATCGTCGTAGTCTCTGCAACGTCCCTTTTACACGGTGTCTGGGTAATAGCGTGTGCATTATCCTCCAACACGGATACTGTTTATGCTCGCGTACACGCGAGTGCAATTTTTACGAGTGCTTATCCGCGGTAGTCGCGTATTTCCTGTTCTTTCCCTCCCTTCGGTGCTCGCGCGCGCACGTGAGTCGAGTGTATTAAGCGAGAAGAGCGGAAGAAGCGAAGGGTGCGACTCCTCTCTCCTTCCCCATTCAGTCCACTTCCGTTATCCTGGGGTCTGAACGAGCCCCATACACCGCGGCTTTATTATGACGAAAACATCCTGAAATAGTAGTTCGACCGATCCGAGCCGCCTGGTCAAAGGTACTTTACGAGGGTTATTTAAAAGTCATGAAAGCCTTGGTTAAAGGCGGTCCCAACGCGCGAATGTGATGGCATTTTCAGCGAACGACTCGCTCGTATCCTGTTTTGAATAACTATGTTCTCGCGTGCGCCCTACGCGGACGATAAATCAACACGATGATAACGCGAGCTGCTTTGTTTGAGCTTTGAATGAAGAAACGGTGATATGGTCTATCGTATTTTTCGTTTTTCTTTCTTTTTTGTCAGGGAAGGTGTATTTGGTGAGATTAATGCAGGTAAGAAGAGGGATTGATTGTTGGTAAATTTTTATAGAAAGTGATGCAAAGTGATTTGTAATGAAAATATAATTTAGCGTTAGCTTGGTTATTTTGTAAAAAGTTGTTGGTCGTTTTAGTTGAAAAGATTGTACGGAAATTGGTATCAGAGAAATTCAGTTCCTGATCAATTTTGGCAGAAAGGGATGCAAAGCATTTTGTACGTAAGTCCGGTAGAATGCGTTATTCAAACATAATGGAAATAGAATATAGAGTTTGCTTGGTTATTTTGTAAGAAGTTGTTGGCTGGTTTGATCGAAGAGATTATACGTGAATGATAAATTGTTCTAGTGTATCTTAAATTATTAAATTATTGATATTTTAAAATAGTTTCTTATTTATACCGTATCACAGTGTACGTTAATTCCAAAAAGATTTGATAAAGTTTGATAGCATATCGAATTATTATTTTTATTATTTTTTATAAATATATATATATATATATATATATATATATATAACTGTAACAAATTAATAAACCTGTTTTAAAAAAAAATTGTCAAAATAGAATTCAAAATCAATTCTATTCGTTTAGAAATCTTTGCAATACGCTTGATATCATTTAAGTAAATTATAGCAATATCTTCGAGTTCTTTTTCATTTGTTTTGTTCACATATTTGCAACTCGAAATAAGATACAGGGGTGTACGATGATACGTGACACGTGCTACTACGTCTCGTGCGCACGAGAATAACGCATACACTGCACGTACACACATACACGTATATCGGAGAGCAGTGAAAGCAAAATGTCATATATGTAACCTGTCATTAAATCACCCCTCTGCATCACGAACCACAGAGAGTGTGGTGTTAGCACCTAAATCACAGGTTACGTGATTTCTGGATTGACTGCCATACGTCGCCACGTAATAAGAGTATATCGTGTTATGCGGTTTCCGCTCTTCGACACTTGATAATGATTTAACGCTTCGCTCCTAAACACGCCCCTTTATTGTACTGCAATATAGTTGGTGTTTAAGTTTCGAGCTGCGTGTACAGTGGTGTAATATTAAGGGGTGTGTTGCGAAGAACCGAGGCTAATTTGAGTTCAATAACGTACGTAATTATCGATAAAAGTGTGGTAATTTTGTGTTACTTCGATAAAAAATAGGTGCAGCAATAAATGATCGATTAACAATAATAGAAAAAATTATTAAAGAGCATTTTATTATTAATGTATTAATTCTAATAATTGATAGTGTGGGGATAATAAACAGTTAAACAGATTATTATTTATTAATGATTCGTTAATAACACGTTACTAACACCATTGCTAAATATGAATAACAAATATTTGAATAAATATTGTAAATCGATTATTTGGAAAGTACTATCGTGTAAAGATTTAAATGTATTATTATTAATCGTATTATTAGTGAAATAGCGGAAAAT
>SMSQ01021452.1:13236-24209 GCA_019453375.1 Ctenoplectra terminalis | reverse complement strand
GAAAAGATTGTACGGAAATTGGTATCAGAGAAATTCAGTTCCTGATCAATTTTGGCAGAAAGGGATGCAAAGCATTTTGTACGTAAGTCCGGTAGAATGCGTTATTCAAACATAATGGAAACAGAATATAGAGTTTGCTTGGTTATTTTGTAAGAAGTTGTTGGCTGGTTTGATCGAAGAGATTATACGTGAATGATAAATTGTTCTAGTGTATCTTAAATTATTAAATTATTGATATTTTAAAATAGTTTCTTATTTATACCGTATCACAGTGTACGTTAATTCCAAAAAGATTTGATAAAGTTTGATAGCATATCGAATTATTATTTTTATTATTTTTTATAAATATATATATATATATATATATATATATATATAACTGTAACAAATTAATAAACCTGTTTTAAAAAAAAATTGTCAAAATAGAATTCAAAATCAATTCTATTCGTTTAGAAATCTTTGCAATACGCTTGATATCATTTAAGTAAATTATAGCAATATCTTCGAGTTCTTTTTCATTTGTTTTGTTCACATATTTGCAACTCGAAATAAGATACAGGGGTGTACGATGATACGTGACACGTGCTACTACGTCTCGTGCGCACGAGAATAACGCATACACTGCACGTACACACATACACGTATATCGGAGAGCAGTGAAAGCAAAATGTCATATATGTAACCTGTCATTAAATCACCCCTCTGCATCACGAACCACAGAGAGTGTGGTGTTAGCACCTAAATCACAGGTTACGTGATTTCTGGATTGACTGCCATACGTCGCCACGTAATAAGAGTATATCGTGTTATGCGGTTTCCGCTCTTCGACACTTGATAATGATTTAACGCTTCGCTCCTAAACACGCCCCTTTATTGTACTGCAATATAGTTGGTGTTTAAGTTTCGAGCTGCGTGTACAGTGGTGTAATATTAAGGGGTGTGTTGCGAAGAACCGAGGCTAATTTGAGTTCAATAACGTACGTAATTATCGATAAAAGTGTGGTAATTTTGTGTTACTTCGATAAAAAATAGGTGCAGCAATAAATGATCGATTAACAATAATAGAAAAAATTATTAAAGAGCATTTTATTATTAATGTATTAATTCTAATAATTGATAGTGTGGGGATAATAAACAGTTAAACAGATTATTATTTATTAATGATTCGTTAATAACACGTTACTAACACCATTGCTAAATATGAATAACAAATATTTGAATAAATATTGTAAATCGATTATTTGGAAAGTACTATCGTGTAAAGATTTAAATGTATTATTATTAATCGTATTATTAGTGAAATAGCGGAAAATTTTTAACAAAATTATACTTTATTTAGAAATGACAATTTTTAAACACGATACAGACATGATTATTTAACATTAATATAGTAATTGTGTAAAAACAGAAAATATCTCGTAAAGTATATTTTCAATCACTTTGCCTTTTACCTTTTGTATACAGAACGATACGAGGAATCCACTTACGCAAAAGAAAATCGTAGTGTTTTACTTAATTACAAAATTATGGTGCTTATTAATCATTTTGCTACGAAGATGGTGTATATGCAATTCTAAAAAATTAATTAGTCATTCGCTATAAACCTGCATGAATGTTTTCTACAGAATAGAGTCATTTTTATTTTTATTCACGCGTGGTATACCATAAATCATTACAGAAAGTATATAAATATTTTTTAATTTCTGCTGCATTAACAAAAATTGTATTGATTTATCAAGAGCGTTTTTAGTTTCAAATGCACCATAATGAAGAATTAACATTAAAAACGATCGAACGACAGGTTCGTAATTTCTCAATTCTATAAATTTTTACCACCGTATTTTTAAATATATTCCGCGATTTCTTTTTCTGAAAATTACAAATAAAATGGATGCTATAATCATTTTAGGATCCTTTGAATCATATTATATGATACAAAAAAAATTTGGTCGGTTCACTAACAACAGAATTATTTAACACTAAAACTACCAAAACGGTTAAAAAACCGGTTCTTAATTTCTGATAGAAGTTATATAAATTTTTACCATTACATTTTTGAATATTTCTCGTGATTTTCTACAATATATATTATTAAAGAATTTCTTTCTCCTGCATTACGTGTTTTTTTAAATATCTGTTACTGTGATTTCTTTGGTACAAATAGGTACACTTTAAACGTTACAAAATTTTTCTTTACTTTTAGTTGGAACAGAATTGTAGTCTAGCGCAATTACCATCACGCTGTATGCGCAAGGGAAACATTAAGTAAAATCGCTCTGTGTACCCACTATCGCTCCCACGAAACGTAAAACAGGCAAACTGTACAATTTTTCGCCGATTATTCCCAATTGCGATCGCAACGAATTCGAACGCGTCGAAATTAGGGTGAACCGGGTGCGGCACGCGTCGATACGCCGATTTGAAATATAAATCTTGCACCCTACGCTGCGACGATATCTCGCAGTCACCCCATACCGCGTGGGAAATCCCGGATGGATCAAGTCGAAGGAGAGCTAGAGAAGAAAAAAAGATGTGAAACGCGCGCACCGCGATTGTATAACTTGACAGCTCTATTATGTGCCTTTAATCCTCTGATTCGACTCTGGTTAACTCGATCTGACTCTTTCGAACGTTTCTGCTTCTGTTTTAAGTAACGAAAATGGGACTTTATCAGCGTCAAGAAGTGATACCTTATAATTCATTAATTGGTTTTATTAAATCACGTTAAACAAAGATACGACTTTGGTTTGTAGGCCTACACAATTTTTTTTTCTTAAATTCTTACCTATTTTTCATTCAAATGGTTTTGAATTAATTTCATTGTGTACAGCCTAACGGAAAGTCGCGTAAAATCAGCGTAAAGTTTGATCGTGATCTTTTATTGAGAAAGGCTAATAAGTAAATGTAAATGTTTATATAAATGCATATTTTTATCGAAAATAAGTAAAGAGGCAAGGCCTAGATATAAATTTATTTTATAATTAGAGGATTCCAAAAATGTATTTTTTATTTTTCATATCTTGGTAATGCGTATGTTGTGCATAGTTCGTATGTCTTGCATATCTGTTGTATATTCTAGTATATTTTATTTTCATAAACATCCACGGTCTAGAAAAAAGATCTGATTTCTATTTTCTTAGAGTGGTGAAATGTCGTTTCATCGAAGTTTAAATTTGACAAACTGTTTGGAAATGAGGGAATTATAAGAGCAGCATTCGAAGAATTTTTGAATTCCAGAACCGATGATTCTTATAAATTTGGAATAATAAAATTAGTCAATTGTTGAGAAATGTGCTTAAAATTATATGGGAAATTTTTTAACGATACACACAATGGTTTGAAGAAACTGGTCAAGTATTCTGTATATTTCATACAAGTACTATATTTACTTTTTACAAATTTTATTTATTCAGTTATGATAAGTTGAGAAACGATGGGCTGCTTTTTTTAAAGGAATCAATACCTCATAAATTTATTTGACATTTAAGCTAAGAAAATAGATTTCCTAACGTAAATATATGTAAATTTATAATATTAGTATTTATATTTATAACAAGTTATACTAGCAGTCAGAAATGATGCAATTCGTAGAAAACATAGCTTTAATGATTATAAAATTTCCATAGATCTACGATAAGAAATTCTGTTCCAATAAGTATCTGTTAAGGATGTACGAGGACCGCAAGTTTCTCTCTCTACACAGGGTGTCCCAGACACTGTGAAGGAGCTGAAAATGGGAGGTTCCCGAGATGATTTCAAGTAACATTTTCCTTTGCGAAAATGTCAATTTCGGCTTTGTTAACGAGTTATTAACGAAAAACACTGACCACTCAGAAAGCAATACATCGTTTCCACGTTTCATTATACATGCATTGCATTAACATAACATTAAAGTGCCTATTATACGGATAAGTGTTTCCACTGGCGTTCCCTACTTCTGCCATCGGTATCATTGTTCCCTAACAAAATCAATTTACTCGTATAGTTGACTGTATACCCCCAATGGAACACTCAATAATGGGTCAGCAATTGAATCGCCACGATATAAATTAACCGCCCGCCTCGATATGGAATCGTATCGTCCGGAACGAGCCGCGAAAGGAGCTAGAAACCAATTCCGGCCAACGAAGACGATCCTTTCCCGTGTATCGTTATCTACGGGGCCATTATTCCACGAGTTATCGCTGTTGCTTTGATTTATTGTTCGGTGCGCCAAGAAACTTGGCCGAGCCCTCGGTTGCATCGTAGAGCTCGTGTCTCTAAACGCCACGGTTATATCGAGAAAACGACACCGGGAACGAGGTAATACGGCAAGTGGATGCGAAAAAATGCATACATACGTGGAAAAAGAAATGTGCAATGTTAATTGTAAATATGAAGCATAAAATTAATTGAAATTCTCTGCGCTCCTAAACTTTTTTTGGTTAAACTGCAGAAAAAGGGCTTCCTCTCCGATTTGGATAATTTTTCGATATGTCGTTAAACATATTTTGAACAACTTTCATTCGCGAAAAATTGTTGCTACTACTTCATTGATTTCTACAACATATTCAAAAATCATCCAAATCGCAGAGAAGGCTCTTTTTCTACAGTTCCATCTTTTTTTTACATTTCACAGGACTATTGTAAAAATCTAACAGTGCTGTTTTAGAAAGAAAAAAGAAATTATAAATGGTTATGATTTTTCATTTATTTGATTAATATGCTTTGTTTTAAAATAAAAAGAATCAAAGCGAGGAAAATACAAAATTTAATTTAATACTTAACATCTGAAGAAAAGTACACATGTCGACATAGCGGCGTTAGTGGAGTGCAAAAGATTAAAGGGGTGTTTGAAAGTTTTTGGAAACATGTATCCGAGTATTTTGTAGAAGTTAAATATGTTTGCCGAGGAAGAATTTTGCAAGATTAATTTCAATAATAGAGTATAAAATTAATTCGAGTTGTTTGAGGATTTTTGTAAATATGTATTTTAATATTTTATAGAAGTTAAGTATGTTCGCGGAAAAAGAATTCTGCAAATTTAATTCGAACGAAAGAGCATAAAATCCATTTTACTAACGCATTTAAGAATTTTTGGAAATGTTCGAATATTCTATAGAAATTACATTATTAGAGGAAGAATTTTGCAAGATTGATTCCAATAACAACTCAGCGACAAAACTCAACAATGATCCTCAGCTCCAAAAAGCAAGAGTAAAAATAAAACGAGTAATACTTGCACAAAAACACGCAGTCATACTCAACGAACGTGGAACTATGAAAGAAAGACAAGCAGAGTGCACAGGGGGTTGTAGCGATCGCGAGGGCAAGATACAAATTACATTTAAATAGAAGTCGTGGAACGTACGGCATTCGCAATTTAAACGGACAGAGAGAGAGAGAGAGAGAGAGAGAGAGAACGATCCAACCAGAGATAGAAGAAAACAAGAGAGCACAGAGCGGGACACACTAGCGAAGAAGGGACATGAAAGACCAATTCTAAAATAGAACGTGAAACAGAAACGGGTAGAACGAGACTAGAGATGAAATACACTTCCTATCCCCTCTCTTCCTTTCTCAATTCTTTCTCTCTTTTTACTCTTACTCGACGAAAGATCGTAAAGTGTTAGACGTCTGATGCCACGTATAATCACAGCTTTTAATCTGGAACGACGGAGGGTAGTTTTCGGCGGCGATAGAAGGGCTGCTGCCTCCAAGACGTCCATGGGGTGGTTGCAGTGTTCATCCATGAGACGGGGGATGCGGTATTTAGCAACGCGCCAGGGGTTCCCCTAAAATTGTACAGGGGTGGCAAGCGCGCCACGCGTCGCCCGTTATTGCCTCCTATACGCACCATGGAGAACGCACCACCAGCAACCCCTGCCACCTACGGATTCCTATGATCCAACGTCGTTTTCGATGGATGCTCCTCGAATCGAGGGCATCGGTCACGTGCACGATTTTCTGGATTACGTCTAGTTGCATGATGATTGTGATGGCGGGGATGGTGAATAACAGGTGGTGCAGGATTTGAAGAAGAATTGGTTGGATGATGTGGATGATAGTGTGGGTGTGGTGTTCTGCAGGAGGGAGGGGATGAGAAGAGAATAGAAGTAGTTTTGTGAGGATAATTGTGAGATATTATACGGATATTCTATAACTAGAGTGGGTAAAAGGCAGTAGATTACATATAGGATGTTACGTAGAAAAATGGATAGATTACTTTTAGGTGAAGTTATAGAGAGTAAAATTGGAAAGGAAATAGGAAAGTTTATTAACCCTTAATCGATGAGCTGAAGCCTGACATACCCTATTCCAATTATTTTCTACTTAAACATAAAATTTTTATATTTAAAAAAAAATATAAGAGGAGGGATCCAATCTTTTTGATAGACATATTAATACAAGCAGTGTCGATAAAATTTTATTTGTAAGAAAACAGAAATAAACAAGTATCTGCATAAAAGTTTCGCAGGGCTCTTCAGACTTCACCTCATCAATTAACAGAAATTAATAAAAACGGAATCGGAATCGTGGATTTGGTAGATAAGTAAGAAACTATTTAGAAAATGGAAAAAAATGTATCAATGATAAGTGAAATAAATTACTTCGTTTCATCCCGAAAATGAAGAGGCAGAGGTGCGCTATTTATGAAGTAACTTGATAATCCATACGTTTTAATTATAGAAAAATAACGATGGTATTCAATTTGTAACCTATAATTTTTTGATTCTAGGGAAGTTCAAAGCTTTTCACATTTAAAGCCAATAAGAGAAAATAATTAATTATAAAAACTTTATCCAAGCTTTAAATGTATTTTTTCACAAATAATTTACTCCTTTCCTATTATACCATCGATGACAAACCATTCTGTATATTCAGAATTCTTCTCCGATACAAACTATAAGAATTTATCGAGGAACTTCAAGGTAGAAGACCAGTCTCGCTAAACCAAACCAAATTAAAAAAAAAAAAAAAAAAAAAATACACCTCAAGAAGATCGAAGTGTCTGATAGCCTCTTAAGAGGAAAATGCTGAAGACAATCCGTCAACCTGTAAAACGATATCCTTCGGCTATACCGGCCTGTACGCGTACAGTTCGCGTACAATCCTTGTCTCCAAGATGACACACGGCCGTTTACGCACGTCGATCGCTTCAAATTGGACGAGACAGCCGCCACACGGTGGTTGAACTTGAACGGCCCGGTATAAGGTTGCCGGACCGGTTAAAGTGATGTTAACCGCCTCGACAGAGATATCCCTCGTCAGGAGGCCTCGAGCTCTCTTGCTGTGCACCTAAACGCGGCGGAGTTGCTCGTCGAAAAGGAAACATCGAATCGAAAGTGTTGCGTAGCTTTGGGGAAAAGTAAGCTTGTTTCGGGTGGAACACTTTACAGCGTACACAACGGAAGAAGCCTATAGTACACTTAACGAATTCAGTCACTGGTTGAAAACAAATGCATTTGTTCCGGGTGTATTACCCAAAGGCTCCGGTCGTCGATCGACAAGAAATTTGGAGGGAATAAGGGAGGAGGAGTACAAATCTCAAATGTAATATTCTAGGCGCGACCAATTATTATTTTCCAAGATATTGATAAAAAACTTTCAGCACTACACATTGATACTGCATATCCAGACAGACATAATACAACCGTCTTCGCTGTGGTATCACTCGTCAACTGCCGAGCGACCGATCACCTTATGCGTGATCGACGTCAATATTATTCGGTATCCCATATGAAATCGCAGAAAAGGAGTCTCCTCTCTGATTGGGATGATATTTGAATACAAACATCAATATTTTGAACAAGTTTTTCTTATACGTATCAGCAATGGTCTCGCTTAATTTCTGAGATATTCGCAAAAAACTGCTGCTACTATTACATTGAATTCTGTCTACAGCCGGTAATCAACAAGAACTTGATTGGTCGACAGACTTGTTTCCAGAAATAATTCGGTTAATCCAAATTATTTATTCGAGAGTCTGGTGCTAAATTATCCGCCGTTATATTTTAATTTTGAAAAATCTAATTACTTGTTATCAAGGAATTAGACACATTTGATGTCACTATTGATGTTACTCGCGTAGATTTGGGTTTAGTTTAAGCTGGACCAATGTTTGGCCATCGCAAGCTTGCCAGCAGTACTGAAATATATAGTCCCCGCGTTAAAATTTTACATCGAACTAATACTGAGACCGATATCGCTGTAAGGTTATCAGCCGCTGGACAATTGACGAGCGATATTACCACAGCAAACACAGTTGTATTAGTAATATCTGAATTGGCAGCATTCAATGTATTAATCAAGTCTTTATATGCAGTATTAAATGTATGTATAGTGCTGAAAGTTTTTTTATTAATACCGTGGAAACTAATTATTGGTCGTGCCTACAATTTTATATTTGGGGTCTGTATCCTCTCTTCCATCTTCTCGAAATTTCATGTCGATCGGCAACCGGGGCCTTCCGGTAGAATATCCTGAATTCCTTCACGATACTGTGAAATTAATGCATACAATGTCAATTTAGGTGGGACAGGGTTGGACCCATAATTGTGAGATATTATAAATTAGGAAGCTACCTTTTCGAATAGTAATTACTTCATGATACTGTAGAATTATTTACTCTTTTAGAGGCAGAGGTCATAGAATAAATGTTCATAGAAATAAATATACTGTTGATCACAGAAGTATCTGACCAGCTTAAATATTAATGCCGTACCATAAGGAAACCGTTTTATAAGAATATTGGGTACTAGGAGAGCTGCTACAATTTTTGCACCGTGTTTTCAGCGTACCATATTGTAAGCGAGTTGATTGTATTTTAATGAAATAATATTGATACTTAAGATGGCGGATAGTTTTTCGACTAACTGTAAATGTGTAGACTTTAAGTGCACTGTAGCGATCTACCAGAATCGAGCAAGGATCTTCATTCCACGTATTACAGTGACTCGACGTATTTTACGCAGTGACTCGAGTTTACATTTAAACATCAGATTACACCAAATGATCACAAAACTGTCTCAAATAGTGAGACAAAATTTACCACAAAATCTTCACACCCTAAACAAAACCATCCTCCAAATAAAACCACCAGGAAAAATCTCCCCAAAACAGAGTATCCGTACGTTTCCATTTCCACTTCCGGTACAAGACTAAGCCCACGCAAGAAATTAATTCCATAAGAGCACCGTAGGCTGCTGGACGACGGTTCGGTGATTAAAAAGGACGCGTCGTTCCGCGCGGAAGAAAAAGAAGACTTCACGGACAGTCTCTGTAAAGGATCGGCCATGGAAATAAGGGGAACCTTGGCAGGGGGTGCAAGAGGAAACGAAGCAGTAGCAACAAGAAGAGACCAGCGGGGGAGGAAAAGAAAGGAAAAGAGGAAGAAACGCCGGACCAAGGGGATGAAAAAGGGTGAGAGTTAGTGGCGGTTCGCTGAGAAATACATAATGCAGTAGCCGGACGTCTCCGACACCCTGCTCCAACTACTACCCTCCACCTTCCTACCCACCACCCCCATCTCTGTTTAGAGGCCAAGAAGAGGGCTGTGCGCTCCATGAGAGGACACACAGGGCTGGGAGCAGAGGGGTTGCGTTCGTGGCAGTAAGGAGGGCTCGGTAACACGAGAGGACGAAGGGGTGCATTGATTTACGCGGCCAGGCCAAGCTGAGGGTGTCTCCAAGGCGGACGTACAGGGGCCAACAATTCACTCGCCTCAGCTTCCACCAGCCATCCATTACTTTGCCTCTTCTACCGGGCGAGATCTAACCCTCCCCCCTGATGCTAAGGGTTGCTTTCACCCCGTTGCTGAGTCTTCTTTCGATGTTGGGATCGTTGTGGTTACTTATGGGGTGTGTATTGGGAACGACGTGGACATTACGAGTTCCAATGGGTGTTGTTGTGTTGGACGATGTCTTTGGGTATGGTTGAAGGCATAAGATAGTTTGTTGAACTTGGTTGGTGGGTGGTGACATTTTGTTGGTTGAGTTAAGGTGAACGTGTTAATCCAGATTTTGTGACTTTTCAATGGGGTAGATTCTTTTCATTAAAATTTCTAATTTAGAGTTTGTCAAGTTTAAATTTGATTTGGTTTGCAAATGGTGAATTTTGTATATTTTTTGTAAAGCTTTAAAGTTTTGTAAAAGAAGGATGTAAAAATGTATGAATACTCGAACAATGAATGTACAGCAAGCTTTTACATGCCTGTATAGTAAGTATGTAATTTTAATTTATTTCTTTCGAACACGTAACTGTTTGCGGTTTGATCTCATTTTTAAATAGAAAGTTTAAGGTGGTTTTGATGTTATGTATCTATACGTTTTATAAATCGTCGTGAACTATGTGTTATACTATGTCAGAATATTTAATACTATTATTTTTACATCTATTTTAATTATTTTATTGTATAATAACAAGCAAAGCTGAATTTTATATATGATTTATGCTGCTGCTACTGAATAATAGATACTTTAACATTTTGGTACTAGTTTACGTTAATCGCGATCAAAATTTTTGTTTTATACAGCTTGTCGGTGATAATTATTAAATAATTTTCAAAGGGAAATAATGAAAAACACGATCACAGTTCGATATCTATTCAGAATGAAAAATACCGTTCGTTATTGATTATAAATAAATAATAAACTATAATATAATATATATCGTTACCTTAATTGGAAAACCTTTTAACTCTAAAACTTTAAGTACTCTACAGGCGATACAAAAAACGTTTCTTTCGCAACGTTTCAAAATACTGCATTACAATGTTTAACCTGTTAACCGAGTCATTTTTTGGTCAGAATCTTCTGCGTATAAAGCGTTCAAAATTAATGTAAATAAATTAAATCTATGTACTTCTAACGCAAGTATAACGATGAACTAAAAAGCAAAGATTCTTGAGAAAATAAATTACTACATCCAAAATGTTGACAATCCATGTGACGAGTAAACTCGTCTTTCCCAGTTAACGGGTAAAAAAAAAAAAA
>SMSQ01021452.1:0-13029 GCA_019453375.1 Ctenoplectra terminalis | reverse complement strand
TAAAGAAAAAAAAAAAAAAAAAAAAAAAAAAAAAAAAAAAGAAAAAAGTGTAGATAGCTTTAGTCATGTTTCAAAAGTCACCGTATAAAAACTGTATGAACGAAAACATCTAGATATAATCATCTCTATTCGTCAAATTTGTCTCCAACAAATTTTTATCAAAAATCTTGAAATTTGCATAATTCTTGAAAAGACCAGCCATTTACAAATGCAGAAAGTATAAAAAATGCATTTTAAGAATTTGTTTCATCGAGGTAATTTTAGTTTCATTATTTTAATACATTGGTTTTTCGTTAAAAATTGATTAGTGTAAATTATTTTGATTAAATAAAGTGGTTAAAGGTAAAAAGTTTTTGATTTGAAAGTGGTGATTTCATATTACCGATCTTCTTTACAATTTTTCGTTACCTGTTTAGTGAATTACGAGAAACTAGGAACACAATATCAGAAGTGGCGGTAGGTGTGACTAGAGTGTTAATAGAGAGGATTTGTCGTTCAAACGTTCGTCCAGTTTGCTCTAGCACGTGGAAATAGCGTGCAAACATGCCTCTGAGATGGTCCATTCACGGCGGGAGACTATTAATTACAGGGACACGGTTGGTCACCACGGGAAATCGTGCTATCCCTTGATTCAACTCCCTTGTGGTACTCGTAATTTTCTACCCTTGAGTCGGCGAGGGAGAGGAAACAACCCTGGTGTAAGTGTCACGTGGTCACTACTTGTGAAAGCGTTAGTGGTACCGTTTGGACATTCAATCCTATCTTTATAGAGTTAAATCAATTTTTAAATGTTTCCAAGTCCGGAAACGATATACATATCACAAGAAGTTAATTATTTCAAGAAATTTAACACCTTCGGAATATTTTTACGAATGAAGGTAAATGATGAAATTTTTCTTTAGTATATATGATTAATTATCGATCTATTAAAGATGGTTAAAATAATTTTTGAAAATAACATTATTTTGTTGTAAATATAAAAACAATAATATAACGAACGATCCTGGTGTTAATCTAGTAAATCAACACAAATTACAATGTTAATTGTATAAATATAATAGTTTAACGCCGATGGTTAAAAATAATTTACTTGATTATAGGTTTTCAAATTAATTTTGTTGTGTATGCTTTTAATTGTTTTTTTATATCATAAATCCTTTGATTATTCAAAGAAACAGTAAAATCGAAAATACATAAACCCAAAAATCTTGTATACTTAATTGTAGCTACAGCTTTTTTATTTTATTGAAGTATATATAAAAAAAAAAAAAAATATGAAAAGACTATTACAAATTCATTACAAACATATATATTATTCTTATTACTAGGTTATAAAAACTGCGAATTATTTTTCATTCTTAACTACGTACTCTAAATTTCTACACTTCCTTTCAGATCATTTTGTACCGTTTTTCGATTTGATTTGGCGCTAGGAAAGTATCATTGACTTTCTGTTCTAATGTAACGCAAATTGAGTTGCAGAAGCAACTTCAACTTTTGACACTAGATTGAGAGCGAAGTATACATCAGCCACTTGTGATTTCGAACTGTTCATTGGGGGTGAGACATCAACGTCAACTCCCGGAAAGAACGATCGCGGTCAGGCTGGCCAGCTCAACGAATGTAATCTCGTTTGACAGTGGTTCTCTCTCGATTTAGAAACGGTTTTTGTACGTGTACTGCTATTATGTAATTTTAGACCACGGTTATTTATATACATTCATATTTTTACGAATATAATTAAAAAAAAGTGGAAGATAGATAGACCACTGTTTTATTCACTAGATATTATAATGAGTACTATACTGTGTTTATTTATATACTTTTGCTTATTGTACGCATTTTGTATATTTTTCTGCTATCAAATTTTCCATAAATCCTTAAACATCCGCAGTCTAATAAATACCACTTGTAAAACAGAGAAACGTCATTGAGATACATTTTTCGAATCGTTTTAGAAATTTAGATTTTAAATATGACAAAAATTGTTTTAATTTTTTAGAAAAATCTTTTCGTAGAATATCGCATATGTGTAGTTACGTAGTACTACACATTTGAACTTGATGGATACTTTATAAATAAAATAATTCAAACGTGGAATGATATTTATATCGAATGATTTTTTTGTACGAAAAACATCGGTGTACCATTTGTTATCAAAATTAAGTTTAGCACACCGGGTTTTATTCCAATAAAGACTACACTGTTTAATTCTAAAATTTTTGTTTTTTCATTTATAAACTAAATCAAGTTTTATGTCTACATTTATTATGATTTTCCTCTCGATACAATAAAATTGTATATTACTTCAAAAAAATTAATCCGAAGATCTACAATTAAGTAAATTATTTTAACCGTCGGCATTAAATTATTATATTTATAGGATTAAAATTGTAAATAACAATCTATATATTTTCACATCATTGTTCTTTTACTTTTATATTTAAACTCTGACCATCTCCATAATTAAACGTATAATAATACTTTCCTCTGGCTTCCCATAAATTCTACAAAAAATACTAGGTACCTATAAAATCATGAATTAAATAAACAATTTAGAATTGCTATAGTAATAAAATATAATACTAGGGTGATAAATAAATAAAATAAAATTTAAAAAACATATGCATACAAGTATGAAACTTCTGAGTCATATGGTGCTATAGAGGGTTAAATATTAGCCCATTTTAAAAATGATACAATTTTGAAATTTCGACAGTGAGATTCGAACGATCTGGAAATTAAAGCGGTCGGACGATTTTCACACAAGGGATGCCTTGGAGAATTGGCCGAGAACCACTGATAGTATTCCGGAATCAGTGGTGCGAGTAAACCAATAACGCGTTCGCCACGCCGGGTGCCAGATTCAAATCCAACCGGGGACTGAAACGGCATTCGACGACGAAACGGATAACGAAAGCTTCACAGGACATTTCGAATCCGACGCCACGTCCTGCAGCCGTTTCGGGTTTGTCAAATCATTGTCCATTCGATCGTGCAACCGATTCTTCTCAAAGCGAGAGAGAATGCTCACCTATTTTTCTATTTTTTAGATTTTTTTTTTTTTCGTTAGTTTGTTTTATTCTACTTCCTAAACAGAAGATGAAATAATTCTAGGCATTTTTGATAATAACTCGATCCGCAAGGTATTTTTGAAATTTTATGTTTCCTTTTATTAAATTTTTTTGTGTTTTTTTTTGTGTTCTTTCTTTCTTTTTATCGAGAGTTCCTGTTTTAGTTGATGATTTTTGAAGTTAGGTTAAAAAGTGTGAAATTTATTAGTAGTTGGAGAGTAAAATTGTTTTTTGTTGAATTTTTATGAGGATTCAAGGAAGATCTATTATTTTGTTTGAAACGAGCTATGATTATTGATTTGATTGTTAAAGTGAAAGGGTGATGTTTTAAAATCTGATTTAGGGGATGTTTCCTGATGTGTGTACAACTATGATGTGACCATGATATGAACTCATTTTCATTTATCAAGTTTCCAGTTTTAGTTATAATATAAAAGGTATAACAGGAACAATTTACTTATGAATTTTTGTTTTTTTAAACTGTGTTTATTCGTATATTTTATATGATATAAAAAAAAGTTTCTCTATTAAACATATCTAATAGATTGGATTTTCAGTACCAATAGTTTAACTCGAACGATAAAATTGTAAACATTCTATTCAATTTATACTAGAAATTTGTTATAGATCAAGAAATTTCATACGATTAAACACGTAAAATACAAACATATTGTTAATCTTCATCTTCTTCATTCTTCCTTTTATCTTTCGAAACAGTTTTAGATAAATCTAACTTCTAAATCACTTTAGAAAACACTGCCATTCCACATTGATTAAAAAACTTACGTCTACGCATGAAACAAATTAACAACATAATAAGGTATCCCGCGAAAAAGCACTATCGATATTCAACTTTTCAATAACAAAATATCATTTACCGTCAGAAAGGAAAATTTAAAATCTTTTCTAAATAAAATCTAAACCGTCTCTTCAACCCTTTCGATCACTCTTATTGTCAGACTGCGGATTTTTATGCATTTATATGAAATCTAATGGTGCAAAATTGTATAGAACGCACGTAATATGTAAAAATGTTCAAATTATATCTCTTCAAATTTTCTTTTCTTTTTATTAAATTTCTAAAAATATAAATTTGCATAAAAATGCACAGTTTACCAATTATCTACAAACTTACGTTAAGAAAAAAGCTATCAAAAGAAAAAGAAAAAAAAAGCAATTCCTTCTGAAATATTATGTCACGAGATCCGTCGCTAAAAATTCAAAGTTATTTGAACTCGAGACGAAAAATCCGCATCGTATTCAGTCCCATTGCTGCGTCCTCAGCAGCAAGCTGGAGGTACGGATATTCAAGGATATTCCGGCCGTTTTACGGGGGTGTACGAAGCGTATCCAATTTGATGGCATTACAATAACGGGGGTAATGTCTGAGAATAATGAAATTTCCCTCAATCACCGCGACCCGCTTGGAATACGTTCCTCCTTCCTTCCCCTTGCGTTGTTCAGCCCCCGTTTTCATCCCCCTTTTTCTCTTGCCGTTGAACTACGAGCCTCCGACACAGCGAGAACACGACGGGAAACGAAAGGAAAGGATACAACGGCGAGGAGGAAATGTGCAGACGGTTCGAACGATAGCGACGTTAGCGAATGGATTTCGTTCGCGTGCTATTTCGCTCCTTATCGAGGCAGAAAACGAAGAGCACTAGAAGAACGCCGTTTCGTTCGAGGCGTCGAAGCTTCGAGTTCCGATTCTTGAATCGCGATACGATTGTTGGGATGTAGCAAGGTATTGCGAAATTGTCGAGTTTTTCAAGATCTAAGAATTTTTAACGGAATCATAGTAAGATGTATGAGTTTAATGCAATAATTGGCGAGTTACCGTGTTTGAAAGTTTTTACAAAGTTTTGGAAAGAAGTTTTTACAAAACTAAAAACTCTTGGGGAAGTCGTAGTAAGTTGAAAATAAATTACAAGAAACTCGACTATTCTACAGCACTTAAACTATTGTTGTTCCTCTATTTCTTAATCATAACCTTTTCAGAATCGAGTCCAAACCAACCACTTAACTTTAAAACTAAAACAATCATAAAAATCGCCAGAAATTATCGTCAGTTTCTCATTTCCTAAGTTATAATCTTGTTTAAACCGAACCCAAACTAACTCCCTAAAACTTAAACCTAAAGAATCATAAGAATAACCAGAAACCTTAAAATTCTCCAAAATCCGAACTAGCGCCGTCTTTTGAAATGCCGTGAAAGAAGAGAAATTGCTTCTATCGCAAATTTCCTTTTATTTCTCGATCCGCTCGATCTAGTTGCTCCACCCTCTGCTTTAGTTCCAACCCCTTCTTCCCCACTCACACGACGACGTCGAAGCAATAATTCTCGAGCGAACTGTACATAATGGAATATTACACGGGCCATTAAAGAAACGTTAATCTTGGCCACAACAAGTTCAGAAGCGCTTACAGGATGCTCAAACGCGGCCGGGATTATACTTTGTACACCAGCTTTGATCCTCCTTCGCCCTGGAGGCTGTTCCACTCTCTCTTTCTTCCTTCCTTCCTTCCTTCCTTCCTATCTCTCTCTCTCTCTCTCTCTCTCTCACTTCGACCCTCCATCCACGTAATTTGTTAAAGCGCTAAATTCCGCGATCGTCCCACCTCGTGTTGGAACACCAGGTTCTGTTGGAATGCCACAACTTATGCTGCCCGTTTACGTTAATTGACTGCTCGTTTTAATTTCTCTGAATGTTAGTCGAGATTCGCAGAGAATGCAATGGAATTGCTGGTGTTTTATTAAACACCGGAGTTTGGTGAATTGTAAATCTAGTGTAGATGGTTTATGTGTTTGATGTAGCGTGGACGTGGTGATTTTGTATCATAAAAAAACAAAGGAAATATTTAGGTGACCTGCTTTGACCGGGACACTTTGTATTCCAAACAATTGGAATTTGCATAAAAATCCGCAGTTTAATTATTAAACGCTCCGCACATTCAAACTCTTGTAATTTTTGATAAAAAAGCTTGAAATCAGAACTTCAAACCAGTTCCCTTAACATCTGCACAACTTTTATCAAAAACACTTCACTTCCGACACTTTCTCTCATAATAGCAAAGAAAAAAACGAAAAAAAAAACGCTCTGTCCCAGCGTTATCCCTCGTTTTTCTTTTGGAATTTCTGCTCAAGCATCTGGCCTGGTATACGTGCGTACACCTCGGAGCCATTACGGAGGCGCGAGGGACAGAAAGATAAAGAGAAAGAGTAGACAGAGGGGGTATCAAGGGGGTGAGAGACAGGGCGAGTCGCGAAGAAGGACGGCGAGAGGAAAAGAGAATTTAGCGACCCTCTTTCGCTTTTTACCCTGAGCAAGAGTCGAGAGCCCCTTAGCCACCGTTTATTGGACGCATGCAAATATCCATGGCAACGAGGGACCACCATGAGAAGCAACCCCGTCGCGAGCTTTCCGTGTATTAGTGGGTGGAGTGTAAGTCTTCGAAATATCCTGGAGAAGAAAAGGGAGGACCTTCGGGAAAATTTTCTTTTGATCCGTGCGTTATTCCTTCCACCGCCAGCGATTTTATAATTGATTCCTTTGTCCCGCGAAATCTGCCCTTTGCTAGTCGGCCAGATCAAGAAACTGAACGGCTTTAATCGTGTTTAGGCGCGTTTTAACCCTGCTGTCTTCTTCACTTACAATCAGACTACACATTTCTGTTTCTTTACATTCTTCTTTCTTTTAATTTGAAAATATTCTAGACTTACAAAATACGCGATATTAAAATAAACGCGAAAATTAAATATTCCCGATAAAGAAATATTTATGTAAAAGTAAATTTCATTTCGAGAAATATAGATCCGAGGACGATAGCAGGGTTAACAAGATTGTTAATTGAAATTTTAGCCGTCTTTTTTATAATTAATATGATGGAGGGCGTTTTTGAAAATTCATATCATTGAGTCTTTTTTTTCTTTTTCTTAAGCGGTTTAACTTCGATTTTGAAAAGAGGTTGCAAAGGATTGAGAATAAATGGTAAGTGTAAGGATGAGTTCTTTTGTAGGCGTGAATGATACGATATGAGTAAAAATTTTGAGAGTAAATTTATCCCAAGCATCCTTAAAGGAAATATATTATTTTAATGTATAATAGAAATTAGTTATTTCACGTTGCAAAGAAAGTGAACTTTGAAACAAATTTTTATTTTTAAAAAGAATTTACTTTGCTGCATATTAAAGACAGAATTACCTCATATTTGTTTAAAAATTCTAAAGTACTGTAGCTTCATTAAGTAAATGAATTTGAAAAACATTTGAAAAAGTACACAATGCAAGAGAAACAAATTTTTAACCATACAAGGTGAGGCACGTAACTCAATCACTTCGAACAACTTCTAAATTATGCATGGTACAAAAAATTATTTTTACACACGTTAGATGACAATAAAGAGGGTATTATACGGTATTTTTCATAAGCGGAGGCGTTTAGAAAATTTTAAGATCAATTTTGTGTTTTTAAATGGAATACCCTATTTTTTTTACGGCATATAGGAATAGCATTAATTTCCAAGTAAAAAAGCATTACATATTGCTTGTTTTAAAGCTAATAATTAACGAGATATTAACGAAAGTTTGATCCGTGTAAGATCGCGTTGAAAGGTTAATACCACCGTGTGATTCGCGAAACGATGATATTTATCTGGTAATGCTTATCCGCTAAATGTCTCCACTTATAGAGGAGTCGTGGACCCCACATGATGCCTCCTTGAATACCATCTAACATCTCTAGAAATAACTTTTTGTACAATGCATAATTTAGAAGTTATTCCAGGTGATCGAGTTACGTGCCTTATCCTGTATACTTTACACGAAATCGCGGAATACAATTAAAAATACGTCGTTGAAAGTGTGTAGAATTTTTATGAGAAATTATGAACTAATCGTTTGACCGTTTTGGTATTTTTAATATTAATACTAACAAAATTTATTGACATTATCATCATTCTTTCTTTTTTAAATACCCAACGCTTTTTCATACCATCTTTTCTCTTTTTTAATTTAAAATTTAGAGTTGTATCAATTGTAAAGTACGTTACTTCTGTGAAGCTTGATTACATTTTCCTACCATAATATGGATGTAATTATCTTTCTTAAAATTCACTTATTTATCATTTACTCAGTTATTATACCATAAGACCTTTTTTCTCTCGAGTGTAGCTTCAAATGGGTTGACAACGATGGAATTTATGCCGTTCTGTTTACACAGGGATTTCATCGGCCCGCATAAACACACCCCCATAGTCACCTTGTAGAAAACTGATTTCCATCCCTCTTCCCACCTCTCCTTGCCATTCAACTATCTATGTAAATGCGTTTCTGTTTTGTGTGCGTACAGAAAGCCCCGTTGACAATACGCTTGCGCGCTTACGACCTCCACCCTACAAAAGTCGAGCTCTATTACCCGTGTTTTGCGACATGCTTTATAAACTGTCGTATTTGTTACCGTGGAAAGCATCATTGGACCCAAAGCTCCCCCTTTTTGCGCCCGTTTCATTTAATGTTCCGTTAACGCAAGCGCGTAAAACTCATGTTTGCCGCTGTAATGGCGGCTTTCAGAAATCTCGGAACAATTTTGTTAACGCAGTTGCATCACGAGTTGACTCTTTGTTGATGTTAACGAAAGAGTCAAATTGTAAAGCCTTCTAGTTATAATGGCAACGGTGAAACTATCCACGAGACCAACACGGAGCGTTTCGGTTTCGCTGAGTTCAAGTAAAACCAACACAGTATTTATACCATCGATTCTCGTCCGATAACGACAAGCGATAGGCAGAAGATTTCATTTAGGGCCCGGTGCCCAGATGATGAAAACACGAATCCCTAAAAAATAGTGATCGTCCCTGTTCGTGTCATAAGCCTCGCGTGCGCTGCAGCTTACTAATTATGAGTTTTTTATTTTGTAAATAAAAGATATAATTACACAAAGATTAATCTACAGTGTCCTCTGTAACTGGACTTCATGATACGTCTCAGAAGGAACTGAAAATATAAAAAAAAAAGTTTTCACAGAAGTTGTTTGGTATAAAAAAGGACATAATGTGATGTAAATATATTTTTTTTTCATCCAGATGAAGTACTGGAAAAGAATTCAAGGACAAGTTAGTTTTTTTTAAATGAAAAGCTATGTCTTTTTATTCGTAATATTTTAACTATTTTTAGAACGTATTCAACGATGTGTCATGCGATGATATTTCGTCATATGGATCGTTGTCGAAAAGAGTCGGGGGGTCTACGTCAATACCTGTCGCTCGGCTTCGGTACGCTAAATATTACTTGACCGTGTCGTTAATACAAACCAACCCATTCGATCGATCGTTACAAAAATTTCCCTTCTATTATACTTATCAATTTGTTTAATTTATTGGTTTGTTCTGAATGTTCCTATAACATGTCCACCTGCTATCCAACAATTGAGTGGTTCGATTTGTATTGATGAACGTTCAAAGTTTTATTACCAAAAATCGATACTTTTTTGCTACTTTATCTTTGCTTCCTACGATAACCAATGATTTGTAAAATAACACCAACTAATTTCAGACCGATTGGCTGGATAGTTTTTTTTAATTTTACATTTCTGTATACGTTTCGATGACAAGTCACGTACCGCTTCTGAGACGTAACCTGTTCGCACTGACCGCGACGCTGCATGTAAACATCTGCATTCGAGAACCCTCCACAATCTTTTGTCTGAACTCAACGGAATCTGGACGCTCCGTAAAGGAACGAATAATATAAACCGACCTTAATATCGAAGTCCATATGACTGGCTATATGTAGTTTATTAAATCATTATTGAAATATGATTTAATAAATGATGTAAATATTTACTATTCTCTAGTAATAGTTATTTACTGATATTAAGTGGTTATAATGAAATATCAAAGTATAAAATATATTTATTACCCATGTTTCAAAATTAATAATTTGGTTACTATAACCGTTAATTTTTCGAAATTCTAGAAAGAATTTAACAGTTTATAATAACTTAAATATGGATAATTGAAATACTTTATATAAAATGTAAATTATGATGGCCACTATTTAGAAATTATAAAGAAGAAAGTCTACCCGCAACCATTTTACTTTTCAAATAATAGATTAGTTCAAGTTATAGAAACTCTAAAGAAATTTGTTCAAATGTAGATTTTCCGGTGTACAATTTTTAGAAATTCTAAGCAAATGTATCCGACTTTAAACAGAATTCTAGACAGTTTTTTCATTGTTACTAATCGCAGATAAATGTTCTTCTAAAGAAATTAAAGAAATAGAAGTTTCTGTACTTACACTAGGAATGTTGTCGTTCGTGCAGACACCCTCTTGGAGCAAACGATCTCTGATCTCCCACGCAAAAATTGAAGGGCACTCACTTTTGTAGAGGGAAATCTTACTTACGACTTCCGCCGTGGCTACACGCGGTTTACTACCACCGATGGCTCTGGGCCTGATCGATCCGGTTTCATAGTACCTGCAATAATAATAATTTGCGGTACAATACGGTAGATGTTGTTGCACTGATTTGGAATAAACTCAGAAACATAAAACTTTCTCTTTTGTGCAATAGAAAAAAATTAATTCTACATCTTTGTGAATTTTAAGTTATATAAGGAAATTTGTTTAAATCATTCTCGAGATACAGGTATGGTATTTTCACGCTTGCTTAGAAGTTTTAGGACATCCTTTGTTTCTAACAAAATTCTAGTATTGAGTATAGATTACGAATTTTAAGCTACATTTATTTTTTAACATATTAATACCGTGTGCTTTCTACATCATGTGAAATAACATTCCTTCAGATTTTTCACCAATTACTAATCTCTTTTTTTTAGATTTGAAACAAGTATAATAACTATCCTAATTATTTATTTAAATAATTGAATCTTTTAAATCATAACACAGTTAAATATGATAATTAATTACAATGGTCGTTTATTTACTTAGAATTTTGTACACTCTAGTTTCAGACTATTCCATAAATTATGGGTCACTTGCAAAGAATTGACTTTTGACTCAATTTATAAAGTTAAACAACGTACTATTTATTTCGTTTATCTGCAATAATCGGTGATTGATAATATTTCTATAAATTTGCATGACAGAATGCAAGGTGAATACGTATCATGAGCACCTTAAATAATGCTGTTATTAGTAGATCGATCGATTTTTTTATGTCGCATAGTATGGTTCGGTTCCAACAACAGAATTATTTAACATTTTAGTACCAACGTGATGTCTCGTAAGGTTATATAAGGTTACAAGCTTCATTAATTTAAGTTAAATATAAAATATTAATACAATGTTTACCAAGAATATGTTTAATTAAAACAAAGGAACAAAAAAATAAAGAACTGTCAAACATCTTACATGTGTATACATATTGTATAAATAATCCATAGTTTAGAAATATCGTAGATTCTATCTCAGACTTTATGTTTCAAACACGACCCCTCGATATTAGAAGGTTAAGATGATCAAGATACATGATTCACCTTGTATATTAAATTTCGAGGAGTAAAAGTGAGCAGTATTTCAACCAACCTTCCAAGAATCTTCGAGACGCAGCCATTGCTGACCTGCAGAATTCTGGAAATATCGCATGGTCTCGCGCCAGAATGCGCTAGTTCGACGATCTTTTGCCTCGTCGAGTCTGGAAGCGGTCTACCGCCGACGAAGACACCACCAAGTTGATTCACACCACTGTGACCTGAAAATAGAAAGATATTTCGATTAAAAATAATTATTCTGTTATTGAAAAATTTATGTAACTATGCTTGTGTATTTGATCGTTCTATACATAATTCAATATTTTCCGTTTTCGTAGAAATTAATAAATATCTGTATTTATCCACCCGTACTGATTGAAAAAAAACCTGTTTTTAACCGAATTATTGCGGTGGATTATTTCTTAAAATAATTATGAAATATGTAAGAAGTACTAAAAATTTTAGTTGTTAAACATTAGGAAACACGAATGAAATTCACTGTTCGAGTGTCAAACATGTCTAATTATTTTAAATTAATTTTCTGCTGATTTTGAATATAAATGTTAAATTTTTTAATCGTGCAACGGTATCGATATAATTTTTTACAACTGTTGTAAATGTAGCATAGATATAAAAAATACATCCAGATAGGTATCCATGTATTTTAAGATTTAATATTTAATATTTTTATTTACTATTTAATATTAAAATGCCTAAATGAAAACAAATATTCTTCATATTTCCTACTATAGCGGTAGAAAGAAAGAACAGGTACAAATTTTGTAAGCTATTTCGATTAGTATTTCTTCAGCAGCTATACATGTTAGCGATAACTATTCACTGCTCTAACACTGTGTCAAACGCAAAACGCTGAAATATTATATGTAATTCTTATTTGCTAATTCCCAATACTATATACTGAAAAATATAATTGATGTTTGAAGTTATTAATGTTGGAGTTCAACGACTCTGTCAATTTTAAACCTGTAAACAAGTAGGTTCGTCAAAATTCAACAACCTGTCAACCTGTATGAAACATAAATAGACAAATTTAAAATAAAGACCCTTAGTAAGTGTCAACGACACTTGTACCGTTTGACAGGTTTTTTGCAACGTTGTTGGAAAGGAAAACCGCGGACAGCCACGGCGTTTTTTTGCTACAAACAGTTTTAAATTCAAAGCCGAACAATATAGATAAATATCACCGTTGCTATATGTTTATTTTTAGATATACATTTTTGTGATTGCTCATAGTTATTATATTGTATATATTATATACGTGTTATTATTTGGTAAACGTGTTTATAATCTGTACTTTTTGCGAATAAATTGCAACAATTACAAATATAGCGTGATTTTATTGTATATAGATCATAATCTAATCCAAGAGTATGGCTCGTGATTGTAAGGCAAATTGTTAAGAATCAACTTCCAAGTCAATTTTAGTAATGAAAAATTTATC
>SMSQ01021451.1:50905-80176 GCA_019453375.1 Ctenoplectra terminalis | reverse complement strand
AAAAAAAAAAAAAAAAAAAAAAAAAAAAAAAGAAAGAAAGAAAAAAAGAGAAACGAACATAAAACACGATAATCTTTCAGGGTGTTCCGCAACCCTTTAATCCTCCATTACAGTTTACACCGGTTCGAATTTTCCTCGCCTTTTTCCGTTCGACTGCTCGAGAAGATGTATCGCTATTTTCAATTCGAGTACGTACACACGATCTCGTACGGATCGGATAAACAGTGCATCCATATCCATCCAACGTATCCGATAGAAGCGCTGGCCCTCCCTGCATGTGTGCACTAGGGTGAGTAAGGATCAAGTGCCATTTCCTCAAGATTTAGACTAACATCGAGCCGGCAAGTGTCGCTTTCTCTCGGCGAAAGGAACGGAACAATGTGTACATTTTAGCCTCGTAAATAGAGAGAGGAAAGGATCGTGAGAATTTTCTTCTACACAGCCGGCTCAATTTATCGCGTTTAAAGCTACTAGCGCGTTAACAGTTCGTTCACGCCGGCCAGTAATTCTCGCGAATTGAGTAATTTCAAGGGCTGTCCGGAATTCGACGTTTTCCACGCTACGGTTGAGAGAAAATCTCGTTTACAAGGTTGTGTGAGTGGCGTGTTTCTAGGTACGATCGCTTACGATACTCCAAGAATAAAAAGGAATTAAACGTAGTTATTTGGAAACTGTAATTTTGAAGGGTGTTTGGAATAGTTGAAAATTCTCAGTCTGTGTAACTTTTATGATTCGGTAATGAATTGGGTATTACAAAAATTTATTGTATATTGTATCTGGGATTAGGAAGGAAGATGTATACAAGAGGTAAGTCCGGGATAGTTCGACCACTGGGAGAGACAGGTCGGTATTTTTTTTTTTTTTTTTTTTTAATTTGTTTTTTATCGTCGCATCAACCACTTATGGGTTATTAGCGACTCAGAAAGGGGGAATTACAGTCTATGATATAGTTTGGTCTCTTTGAGGTACTGTAGCAGGTTGTTCGTGGTGTTGGCGTCCTTTAGGTTGTCCTTTAGGGATAGTTTTATCTTGAATCGTAGCCTGTTTGCGTCGTATTTTTTGCAGTGAGGTCGGTATTGATATCTCAAAATAAAACAAATAATTTGGCTTATCGTTATTCCAAATTACATATATTATAAATTATATTTATAGTTTTGTGCAAACTAGAAAGTAAAACTGAAAAAAAAACTGTTTCGAAACCTCCGCAAGCTCATGTTTAGAGGATTGGGTTAAACGTGTAAGGTGCGGACTTTGGTTTCATGATGGATGCTCTAAACATGAGAACATTTGTGAACCATGTGGAAAATTTAAGAGAAAACAACATATCAATTAATTTTCTCTGGTATTATATTTTGTATAAGCTACATTTTTTGGTATTTGTAATGAGTGGAATGCTCTAACCCGAATATGTAGGTGAGACCGTCCATTTGCAATGTTGGTATTTCTTGATTGAGGAAATAAATATTTCAATATGCCTCGAAGTATGATTTATGTATATTCTAAATTACTTATGCTTTAATTTTCCCAAAACAATAAAAATATAAAAGTGAATAACGTCTTCTTTCCAAAAAGTGGTCCAACTACCCTGACTTATCCTATAATGCGAACTCTGTTGAACATCGTAAGAAAATATTGCACGTGTCCTTTTCAGAAGAATTTTTTGTAAAGGCTATTATCTAAATTTATTCAGAAACAATAAATGTTAGTAACGATAAAAGCAGTATTAACTTCGAATCAAGAGTAATACCAAAAACCACAAGATTCGGTTGCCATAGAGCTGATTTACACACACAGTGCCAATAGAAATAAACAGAAATAGGACCACTAAATTGCAAGAATCACTTGATCCTAGGGATCCCAAAGACACGATCCCATCGACTTAATCCTAAGGTTCTCTTCCCTTTGAAGATCGCTTAACTCCAAGAACTATTCGAATCGAAAGACTACCAGGTCACCAGGTCCTGGTAACTTCTACTCCAGCGTGAAATCCAAAATATATTCCTAGTCGTGGCGAAATTACGTTGAGCTTGATACCCTGTACGGGTGCAACTTTGTTGTCACTGGCGGTGCAGCTACAAATCGAGTACATGCACGTCCGTGGAACCGAAGCACAGAGAGAAAGAGACAGAACAGAAATGTAACGATGTTCTGGTTCGCGCGTCCCTTGCCGATGGATCGCGTATCAGACCGCAAAATCAACTGACGCGTTTCGCCGTAACGCGTCCAGCTAGAATGCAAATCCTATCTTCGCTTCGGTAGCGAATTCGAACGCTGGAAAATGGCCGCTGAAAGCTTGACAAATACAGGAAGTTAAAGACCGAATCGAACTACCGATTGCCGGAAATCAAGTGGTAGAGTATCACGCGAATCTCGTAACATCGCTATGTAATTTTAAAACGAAAAATGTCACGAATCCGGTCAAGCTAAACCAGATCTCCATTAATACGCCCGATTTCTATTTTTTTCTCTCTCTCTCTCTCTCTCTCTCTCTTCCTTCTCTGACCCCTTTTTTTCCGTTCCTTCGCTAGTTTTTTCAGCTTCCCGTCGAACTTCCTATATTCCCCATCGATTTTCTTCGGGCCGCGCGATAGAAGCAGCGGAGATTCGATTAACATTCGAGCTCGCAAATGGCCGGCGAAAGAGCGATAATTCGATTATTGCTCGGGACCGTAATTTTCATCGAGGAATGAGTGCGATAATGAAAAACAAATGGAAATTTAGGGAGCCGGCGTGGCTGGGACGCTTTTAAAAGATATTGAAACGATGTTTCAGGCGAATGTCGTTCGCGACTATCCACACGGGAACGAAATGAATTTAAAAATGATACGACGCTAAAGTGAGTTACAGTGTCACGGTAAAAATATGAGCGTCTTCGGGGGAAGTTGTGCTACACGAGGAATTGCGAGTTTAAGTTTGCATACGTGTTTCTTTTGTGTGCCAAGCGATTGTCTCGAAGGCTGTGTCATATATTCGGTACCGTAGCTCGAGCAGATACATATAGGGCGAGTCGTAAATTCGGTCAGACGTCAAATGCCAGTAGGTTCCAAGTATCGACACTTCTTGAAACAGAAAGATTCGGGTCTGTACATGGCGTCCAATTTTAGGATTGGGTTTTTAAACATGCATGGTACAATTGTTCTAACAGAAAACGGATCGGATCTGGAACTTTTCATTCTGCTCTGAATGTTTTAAGTCTATATCTTTCGATATACGTTTGGACTTTCGTGTGTATAAAGCCGGAAATATGTACATATTTGATACTTAATCGAATTCCCGACTCGGTCTGTATTCGTATCAGCAAAGATGTACCAATGGGAATAAGTCCCTTGAAGAGCGAACAATGTACGGTAAACGGAAGACCTTAACGAGATAATTTATAAAGAGAATAAAGAGAGTTTGGAAGAGAATTCCGGTTCAAGAAAAGAACCAAGAACGAGGTTTTCAAGAGGGGTTGTTAGTGGAAGTTGATCAAGTTTATAACGAGTCTAACTCGGGGTACCTGGAAGCTTATTTACTTAAAATTCTGTTGTTACATAAATCGTATGACCATATAAAATTCCGATGAATCTAATTGTGAAAAGGATTGTAAGAGAAGTGATGCTTGGATAAGCAAGGCATAGTTCCTGTAGACATTCTTCGTATAATCTAACCCTAAGAAACGTCTGTTTTATTGGAAATAAATTTTTCTTCGGTCAGTATCAATAGCTGCTTATGAGTTATAATCGTGGAAGTAATTGAATAGATAAAAATATTTTTTAAATTTATAGCTCGTGTCTAAAAAGAGATCCGCATATATTAGTGCGTATAGCAATATGAGAGACTGACACTGTGAAAAACACAGCACTCCTAAGAATGTCTCAAAAAAGATTTTTATCAGTTTTTATACAAAATAAGAAAGTTACATTAGATTGTTGACGACGAATTGAAATATTACGTAAAAAAATTAAATAAATGAATAAAATTTTGCAGTGCCTATACAAGAGTCACCCCTGGTCAATAATCATTATCAACTTTTCTTTCTTTATAAAAAAAAACCCTTTTTATTCGCATAAAAAAAGGAAAAGAAAGAAACAGTAGGGTCTAAGAACTTCTACAGATACATTATTCACTAACCGTGTAAAGATAAAATAGTAGAACATAATCATGCGCTAATAAGCAAACAAGAAGAGACTTATAAAAGACAAGTACGGGAGTACGCGAGTACGCGTAACTTCCAAATTATACAGCGTTACAAAGGGTTAACCACAATGTGATCCTTTTAGCAACGTTGTAAGCCAGCGACCATTGTATCGTCGCGTCGACTAGTCGCGCAAGAAACTGTTAGACTACAGCTTTTTGGAAGCTAACCGAGAGAGCAGGTACTTACGTGCTCCTGTTATCGCGTTGCATATCGAGTAATCCTTGGTCGCCTCAGAATTTTCGGTATTTCAGATTGCTGGTCTCGCAAGAAAGAGATCGAAAAACTGATTCAAACGCCGGCGAGAAGAAAAGGGAGGAAACGAGAGGAAACGGGAGGAAACGGGAAACGATGAGACTAGAAAAGGGAGAAACGGTGGAAAAGTTCGCGAGAAGAAGCTCTTGCAGATAAGCCGTGGAATGGAAGAGAGAGGCGAACGGTCGAAGGAGGATGGAAAAAGTGTACATTTAACGCTCACGGAAGAAGAAATGGATGAAGCTTGGCCGATAATCCTCTCGTTTATATTACTTTACCGGCGCACGGAGTTCCTCTCAGTTTCGCGGCTCTGTTTCTCCTCTTCTCCTTTCCTATTTCTTTTTCTCTGTTCCTCGTTGCCCGATGACGACGCCGCTTCGAAACGACAATAGTCTCCGGTCCTTTCATATTCCGCGGACCGACAAGGCGAAACGAACCGCGAATACTGTGACCGGTTCTAATGAAATTTCTGCTCTGGAAGGCTGGTCGGCTGGTTTTACTCTTTGGCCGAGGAAAAAGAGATGGCCACTTGAAGCGCGGTTCGCCATCTTGGAAAAGTATCCGCTCATTACGCGTGACCTTACGTTCCTGATAGTTTCTTGCTTTTTATTTTAATTTTTTTTTTTTTTTTTGTACGTTAGCAAGGAAGGTCTTTGAATACTCGATTGTGATGTGACACGAACGAAAATATTAAAGACGTTAATTAGGAATAGATATTATTGGATATGCGAGGAACGGATACTCTAGATTATTCTATTCTGATTATTTGAACGAATCGTTGGAGATTTATATGGGAGGTTCTTAAGGATTTAGAAGGACAATTTGGTGGCTCTTATTTGAATGAATTGAAGATTTATCTTAGAAGTTTTTAGGTATTCAGAAGGAGTAGAATTTGGTGGCCTTTTATTTGAATGAATCGTTAGAGATTTATATTGGAAGTTTTTAAGTATTTAGAAAGATAATTTGATGGCTCTGTTAATTTTTCACGCAGAGCGATCGTGTGTTGTATTATTGCCGGCGAAGAAGATAAAGTGAAATATTAATAGAATATTTCATTAATATATGTTGCGTACGTGAAACAGGCTTTGGTTTCTATTGAAATAGACCAGCATCGAAAAACTCCACGACGTCGAACAGATATTGATACGTAAATTCCGTTATATCGTTCTACTTGTATACCAAATATTAATAATTCAAAATATAAAACTTTATCAGAGTCTTGTTACTGTCACCAATAGAGACAACATTCTCTCGAAATAACTTTCTTCCCGAATACATCCGAAGTAAAACAATAAACCGAGAATCATGTAACAAAAGAACAAAAACTTTCCCTAGAAACGAATCGAAGCAAGATTACATTTTCACGCATTGTGTCACGAACATTTAGCGTTTCTTGGATTTACGACGTCAGCTTCAGTCTATAAATTCCGTGCACGCCGCTTCGGGAGGATGCTTCTCCTTTTTCTCTTTCGCTTCTTCCCCGACGTCGAACGTTCGTGTTTTCATTTTCCTGGATTATCGAGAATTGATCGGATGAGGAAGTTATGAAGGGTGCAGGTGTTCGAGATTAGAAAGCTTTTCTTTCTATTTTTTCATCTATTTTTCTCTCGCTGTTACGCGATACAGTGAGATCTAGCGCGGAACATCTAGCAGAAAATTTGGCGTCGCATTCACGCTTCGCGGTTAATTATCACGAAACGACCGCGTTCTCGCGCAATATTTTCGCGTGCTCGTTTTTCGTTTCGCGATGCCTCGGATCCGACCGCGACGAATGAAAATTTCACGTCAGAATAACGAGACAGCAGCTGGTTTTCATCGATCGACCGCTGCAAGCTTGAAACCGCCCCCGTTTTCACCGATTAAAGACCAAAGATTGTCGTTAACCAGCTTAATTAACTCGCCTTAACGAACTTACAGGTCGGTCTTTACACGTCGACGAGTCGCTGCAAGAATTGTTATTGCGTGGAACAAAATCCTAACTTGAATCGAGTGAAAATAAATTGGATAAACAGCTCGTAGAGTTTATGGAGTTGATTGCGCCACAGAAATTGCTTTTTCCGAGGATTGTGTTGAAATTGTTGAGGATAATTATGAGGTTTCGATGCTCCAAGTTCGTAAGTATAGGATACGTTGAGAATATAAAGTTAAATTTGATTTAGAAGACCGAAGAAATTGTTGCTCTTCAAATTGAGTTTTTATTTCAAGTAAAATTTAATTTATCTTTTTTCGCTTTATGGAAGACTTTCAACTTTATAGCGGAGACTGTTAAATGTTGCGAACTCAATTTTTTCTCCCAACGGATTTGAAGTAAATTAAGAGTGACAGAATATATTCCATTATCGTACGAGAATAGAATGTTTAAATTACATTAACTAAAAGCGGCAATGCAAGGAACATCCACCGTCGGTAACGAGACAGAACAATTCCACGCTGTATAATTCTTTAACAACATAAACAAAAAACTTTGGTTCTTCGAAACTTTTAATTATTTCGAGCTTCACGAAGTTTGTTTTACAAACTACCACACAAACTGTTGACCAACATCGAAAACGTACGTGTACGCCCTTTTAATGGTAGCATAAAAATTCTTTTTGCCAATTAAATGTTTCAAACGATACAAAAACTGTTGAACATCTCTTGTGCATCAAATGTTGCACAAGACGTTAAATTCATATTATATTAATTAATTCATAAACAACGAAGAAAATGAAAAGTATATCCAATTTAAACGATAAAAAAAAAAAATCTACTATATATTCCAAATATTACACGAGACGTTAAAAAAAGAAAGAAAAATGAAGAGACGGAGTGTATCGTTCAACCTGGATAATTATTTCAAAAAAACCTTGTTCTTGCGGCAAACATTCAGACGTCCGTAGCAAAGTTATGCAAATTCTGTTTGTTCCCTCAGAAACGTCGTTGAAAGAGTGTATTACATTTCATTTACCCCCGTTTAAATTACCACTGGCGAGAAATATCCTGGGGCGCGTTCTCGTTTCCGGGCGTCGAGTTGGAAGCAATTTTGGAACTTCTAAAAGGACCAGCAAGAGTTTTCTCTTTTACCAAAAAGGGACTGCGCGGTATGCTCGGCGTCGTCCTTGGATAAGTTCAAAATGCTTTCCGTTTTCTCTCGACTGTTCGAAACCGAGATCGGTACACCGCGAGATAGCTGTTTCCTCTGTGCTCGCGAGAAAAGAGTCGAATCGTTGCGCTGTTCCTTCCAGTTAATTCATTCCGTTGAGGCGTCAAGAAAAAGAAGAGGCAAATCGTAAACGCGACCCTATAACGCGAGGAAAATAAGGAGCACGTGCGAACATGAAAGCACGCGACGACGGAATGGAGAAAAAAAAGCGAATAAATGACGCGTTAGCATAACGGAAGGACTTGCGCGAGGTGTTCCCGAGGAGGAGGAGCTTTTTACCGTAATTTTTTTCTTTTCTTTTTTTCTTTTTTTCTTTTCTTCTTTTTTTCCTTTTTGAAAACTCGAGCGTGCTCTAGCGGTAACCGGTGTTCCAGCTGAAGCTTCTTCGTGGAATTACACCAACCCGTTGTGTCGGTCGTCGACTCGCAAATGGTTATTGCTCTGTACGCAGTCGAAGGGGAACCGAAACGTCCTCGTGGAATCTAATTGTTCAATTCTATCGTCGAACGGAGGAATTTTCGACTGGAAGGAATTCCGTGGCAACGGTAAATTCATAAAGTTACGGTTTAGAGTGCGGTGTTGTACCTGGGGGTGGAAAGGATCGGAGGTTGTTGCGTTGGGGGATGAGTTTTAATGTTTCTTGAGTTCGGAATATGTGTGTGTATGTGTGTGTGCGTGTGTGTGTTTGGAAGTGTTTCGAGAATATGCGGTTAGGTAGGTTTTATTTCCTGGAGTTTCTGAGTGTGTTGTTGGAAACGTGGGGTGGAGGTAAAAATTTGCTAGATTAAGGGATGCTTTTTTTTTGTTTTAAAGTTGCATCGACCTATTGGTATCATTGTTCTTGCAATAAGTATAACATTTTATCAATTGGAACAGGGACTGTTTTATATTTTGAGACACAGTCTCTATTTTTTATGATTTTAAGAANTTTTTTTTTGTTTTAAAGTTGCATCGACCTATTGGTATCATTGTTCTTGCAATAAGTATAACATTTTATCAATTGGAACAGGGACTGTTTCGTAATTTGAGACACAGTCTCTATTTTTTATGATTTTAAGAAAAGCGTGAAAATTTATCCCTCTGATTTTTTCATATTTTGTCAGAAGTTAATTTTTCTCGAGGTACCGATCAAAGTTAAAAAGATAAGAAAGCTATAGCGGGATTAAACTTGGTAACTTATGCATCTCTGCATAAACTACTTCTTAAAATTAGAAGTAAATCTTCAGACCAGGTAAAACTTGAACGAAATTTCGTAAATACACGAAACTTCTATTTTATGGAAGCCAAGTCTATCGAATTTCAGAGTATATAGACTAACAAGTTTACGAGCGGAGCAGTTTCAAGTGACAAAATTCGAACAGCTTTAAAATTTAAGACGAAAATAGTATCGAGCGTTGAATCGTTGCGATTTAATACGTTGTTGGTTTAAAAAAATTGATCCAGAGCTATCTTCGACTTTCGATTTCTCTCTCTTCGGAACGATTTCTTTAATTTTACTCTCCGTATAAATCTTCGACGTAGAACACTCTTTAACATGAAGAACATTTTCGTCTCCTCCCACTTCAATTGGTATCCAAAAAGGATAATCAATACGAGATCGATAATTCTTTGGTCCAGGGTCGCCATCTTGTCGGTCACCGCCCAATTAACCTTTCTGCCCGTCTTGATTATACCACACATTTATATCCCCTTAAAACCGTTTAAATTTTAAAATATCGTAGATTTAGAAAACGTGCAATATTGAAGAAGTAAACGCTAAAATGAAATACACTAAATGTTGCAAAGAAATATTTAACTGCATAGTATTTACGTAAAGGTGAATTTAATTTTAGATTATACAGACCGCAGGAGAAGAACAGCGTTAAAACAACGCCACAGTTTCAAAACTAGTAATAGGAGCAACGGTAGAAAAGAATTTCCAGTGAATACGCAATTATAAGTGGGAAAAAAAAAAAAAATGTTAATATTCACCAGAATTAATCACACAGAAGTTATATACGCTCGATCGTGCGCCATTTTCCGCTGCACCACGTTCGCGTAAAATCCAGGGAAATCGATAGGCTGGCTAGGAACGGAATACGAAAATCAACGCACACACGCAGTTATCACGGTGAACGTCAGAGACTGGTTTTTAATAATTCCAAGCGCGAATTGGTGCGTTTGAACCTGGAGGAACGAAACGATATCGCGCGAAGCTAGACTACACGTCAAAGAGATGATGATGTGCAAACATTTGATGGGGCAAATTTGGTACTACCCGCGTGAATCCGTAACCCACATGCTTTGCATATTAAATCGCGTAAATTAGGTCGTTCTAGGATCGATTTCTTGCAGTTCATGGATTCAGAATTATTCGCAAAAGTATTTTTTTCCTTTTGACGAAAGCAAACGAGAGAAGAGAAGCCGTGATTTTAGATGGAAAGTAAGGTGAACTGGACTGGAAGTTTTCATTTATTGGAGAACTTAAGTTTCATGATATCAGATATATTTTGTAGTAATTTTTATAGCGATGCAATTGTGTTCAAAGAAAAAATAAGTATTTTAGATGCAATATTTAATTGGAGAAAAATAGCAGCTGTGTCGAATTAAGAAAGAATATTTCTTTGGCTGGTTACCGTGAATCATCAGTAGCTCCTACAACTGTTTCGAAATAGTGTTCGCTATCAATTCGCAAGATTGAATGACTTTACTTTAATTTATGCTCTTACGGGCATATAATCCGTCACTGTTTAGATCAATCTTCTTACAATCAGTTACCATAATTGTGTTTCAAGTACGCTTGCTACGAATTCACGCTGGTATGAATTTCCACGGTAACGTTGCTGCGAGTGGACAACAACGGACTCACGGTAGATACGAAAAAAGAAAAAAAAAAGTTGAACAAAGGAGAAAGAAAAGGAGTACAACTAGAAAAATCAGAGGAAAAAAGTCAATAGAGAAATAAGGAAAGAAATAGTCGTACTCTTCGGGGTGCGCCGGTAGAACCGGCGAAACTTGTCGCGTCTGATCCCTTCCGCTTTATGCCGCGAAACGGGGTCAAGAAAATGCGGCGGAAAAATTCGTCTCTGCCTACGTAGACACGGGCAGATTTTCCTCTGGAAGGAGTAGAAACTGGGCCGGCCGCCTCGTTATCGAATACTCACGTTCTATTTTCTTTTTCCGCTGTCGGTGGCACGGGACACGGTCGACGAGGAGCTGGCATGGCATAGGAACAGGAGAAGGAATAGGATGGATGCCACGGCAGGAGACCTTCGGCCTGAAAAATATTCTCGGCTCTCCTTTAAGCGCGCCGCTAGAAATTGAAGGAACGAAAGGACGAGGAGAGCGAAGGGTGGGAAGAAGAGTGGGGTGGCGAAGCGAGAGACGGGTTTCTCGGTGAACGGGGCGGAAAGGGGTGAAAAGCAACGGAAACGGGGAACAGAGGGGGGAAGTCTAACAAGACGTTGCGATTCGAGATAAGACGAGCGGTTTGCTTATGCCATGGCTCTCTTGTAGAGGCCCTCGCCTAACCCAACAGCTTCATCACGCGCTTGATAAACGAGGCGGCCCGCCGTTGGCTTGAGGGAAATCTAACCGCTTCTCTGCTATATGCAACCCATCCGGACATCGGCCAGAGCACTGGAGAAACATCGTGCTCGCGGCCGATGGTCAGTAAAGTAAGCGGCCGTGAGCGGCAGGAACATCAGAAACAGCGATGTACACGGATGCTACATACCCACCCCTAGCAGCCAGCGTAGCTTCCTTCGTTCGTTCACTCGTTCGTTCGCTTGTTCGTTCATTCGTTCGTTCGTTCGTTCGTTCGTTCGTTCGTTCATTCGGTTTGGATGTTATGCTCGATTCAGCTTCCCTTCGTTCGACCGTATGCACACACGGTTTCATGCGGTTGCATGTCGGGATGCGCACTCGGACGAGTGAATGATGGATCGAACCAGGCCGCTATGTACGTAACCAACCGCGCGGCAGCAGCTACCTTCGCAATGGCCATTCTGTCGTTATCGCTGGGAAAGATAACGATACGGCTTAAACCTGGTGTTCCTTGGCCTACGTCAACCAAGATAGAGCATGTTCGGCTTTTATTCCTTTTTCTCTTGCCCCCTTCCCGTTCCTCTTTTCCTTTTCATCCCTGCACGCGTGGTCGTCTCTTCAGCCGTAGCATTCTTTCGTCTTCTCCGTGTGACATCGAAGACGAGAGAAGGTTCGTCGACGCGCGAGTAGTTGAACGACGGCATTGTTATGGCCACGGGAATGCTCTTCTTTCGTCTCGAGTGAAAATCCATATCGTAGCTCCGCGTACGCGAAAGTATACCATCGTTCCGCACTTCTCTCCGTTGGGTTCTTTAGCTGGCTTATCGTTGCATCGCTCGCGTGGTTCGCGTGGCTCGGGGGAAAGACGGGCGTCCATTTCGCGTCTTATCGCGGCTCCGGAGGCGAAGCAGATTCTACGCCTCTCTCGTCGACGTCCTACCTATTTCCGCAACCCTTGCCGCGATCGAATCGACACCCCTCGACGCGACCCAACTTTTCTTCCGATCCTTCGTTTTGGTTAAGTGGTGATCGAGGAACGCTTCGAACGCATAGGAATTTAGATCGATGATGAAGTTAGGTCGTAAGGTTTATTCGTTGAGTTATCTGTTCTTCCAGTTAAATTATTACGTTTTATTTTTTGTTTTTATTTATATATGATCCATACTGTTGGTATCCATTTTATGCGATTTTATTCCATTTTCAGTTATAGATTAACGAAACGCTGCTATAAGAGCACAGAATAGAAGCGAAAGCCTATTCTATACGTCTACTCCAGGAAAATGGTAAGTACCTTACGTTCGAAATCCTTGTTATAGCGCAATATAACGAATCAAAGTTTTAGTACCGATTTTTACGAGTTTGTCGCACAAGAACATACTCTATTATTTAAATACAAGTCTATTATATTTTATTTACGATTTTCTTATTTATTTCGCTGATTCGCTTTATTGTTAACTACAACAAAAATTCAAATTCAACGAAAATACAAAGTTTAGCTTAAAACTTAACCTCTGATAAAAATCGATTTAAAAATTTCTGGGTAATTGAATAAACAAATCGACAACGTATAAAAATATACAAAACTTTAAGAAGCGGACTAACCCGGTTTTTGTTTCTTCTAATTTCAATCACACGTGTCTTCATAGCGTCACCAGTCAAGTACAAAGGAATAAAAATGGTTGCAACGTTCCTGTTGCTTAAAATCCGCAAAACCTGTTTATCACAATCCGTAATTACAGATCAAAGGGTAAAAATGTGGCGAACAGTGATCCACCAATCATCTTTCTCTCGATAAATGGCAACGGTGCTTCTCTGACGTTCGTTTCTGTCGTTTCTATTGCGAGCGGCCACGTTACAAGGTAATTGCGTCAAATCACGTGGAACGATGTTCAGCGAGGTTATGCGTTCGCAGCGATAAAAATACAGATCGTCGACTTCAATAAATTCGCGCAATCCACGCGGGAGGAATTTAAGCATCGGCTGCACGATCGCGGCCAACGGGTTACGCAATGAGAAATTACCGATCCTGACTCGACTCATTGCGAATTTACCCGTTTAATCGAACCACGGGTCAACGGCACACGAACGTTACGAACACTTTCATAAATACGTATCTGCGCGCATTTATTTCATTAGAAATCAGGCCACCGTGTTTCTGTAATCATTTCACGGGTCGGTCGTTCGGCGGCTTGCTCAAACGATCTCGAATCCTATTTTCATTTATGGACTCGCAAATGTTCTGCAATTTATATTATGCGTCTGTTTTTGAAACTGTCCATAGTGGTTCGTTGTATCATAGAGTAAAAGGTTCTTTAATTTATAATTTTATTTTATGCTCGCGATGTGGGGAAAAGTGGAACAGATAAAGGTCGAACGGTTCTAACCTCGGATCACTATAGCATCGTAAAAATTATGTGGAATTGAAAGAGCTGTAAAACAGCAATATGTAGTGTCCGTAATGTCTACGTTATGGAGAATGACTATTGTCTTAATTTTTTGTTATTTTTAAATTTGATAGCAATCACTATTAGCTGTTCACAAGACCTTGCTATCAAAAAAAAAAAAAAGAAAAAAATATATATAAAAGAAATCGTGCGTGCATTTTAAAATTATACAGCTTTTATTTAACTCAGTTCTGTTTAAAAGACTACTCTTAGTATTAAAAACCGTACTAATATTAAATATGAGCAAACGCTGTACTACTTTTCTTAAAATATAAAATTCATTTTTTTTATAATTATTGTTTTTCCTCCTATCATATATTATATCATAATCAAAATTATAAGAACCTATAGTTGTACCTCGATCTCACGTGTCCTTAATCTTTATACCTTTACTCTAGAACACTCGATGCTCTTCTCTGTGCGTACATTGACACTAGACCTACCGGCGATTAAGATAGACTTATTTATACCAAAGAAATCAAAATGAAAGATATTTAAAAAAATATCTATAATAAGGGTAACAATTCTTTGCACATACTTTTCACAAAAAATCACGGAAAATCCCCAAAACTGCGTTATTCTAAATTTATAAAATTTCTATAAGAAATTATGAACCAGTCATTTTGACTCGGTAGTTCTAGCGTTAAAGATCCAAGATAAAATAAATAAAAAAATAAAATGGTAACTCTAAGAATCCTAGCTTGTGTCCATCAGTGACGCTCGATCCTACTAACCTTGAAATAACGAACTTCATCACGCTCGGTAATAATGTTCCACACTCGAAGCCATTTTTCTTCGCTCGTAAAGACTGATAATAGGCCACAAACCCATCGACGCGTACCGTTTTAATGAAACTATTATGGCGTTTCGCCGGGCACCGGTTTACCCACGATAAAATAGTTGGCCGTGACGCGTGATTACCGGCCTATGGTGGCGGTCGAAACTCGTCGCTTCCAATAATCGTCTCATTAATTTGTACCGCGCAACAAATCCGTCTCCGCGTCGCGGTTGTCGTTTCGCGCGGCCATCGAGCTATTACGCGTGCATGTTTCGCGACCGCCGTACCGTCCATTTTTTCCTCTTAAATTTCGCTTTCCTGTAGTTCTGATCATCCGAATGGTTAACGGAGCGGTTGCAACGCGTTGGAAATAAAAATCAATGAAAATTTCTTGTTCCATTTGCTTTTTACAGAATAATTTTTTATCGATGCAATGGTCCCGGGTTAACTATCGATAGACCGTGGATTTTCATGCAAATTCGTATTTTTGAGAATGTAATAAAAAAAAAAAGTAGAACCGTAGAAAATTATTTCATCTAACTGGTATTATGAAAAATACTATAATTTGGATTCTGTATCTTTCTTTAAATTACCTGCTTTCCGTGCAATTTTGTTCCTTTAAATTTTCTATAAACTATGAATGCATAAAAATCCGCCATTGAGTTGTTATATTATCTATTATTAATTATAAGAGAAATAAATTTGGATAAGCGAAAATTTGTATCGACTGTTTCTAAGGAGGACAATGCGTGTAATTCTTACATCATTGAATCACCGCTTTAGCTAATAATGCAGCAGAGCTTAATTCTTTTTAAAGTTAAATTAAATTAAATTAAATCTCGAGGTAGAAATTTTGTTAAAGTTGAACAGGATTAAATTAAGTTTTCGAAGATTTTTACGAGAAAGTAAGAAAAAAATTTATACCGCGCGTAGTTTCCGTAATTAAAAAGGGATCGCGGCTTAGAAAGTCGATAAAATATCGAACGACCAGAGAAAAAAAGTGTATTTTTCCGTTGATGGGAACTTCATAATGCGTTTACGAGATAATCGCGGAAAAGGGGCATAAATATGAATGAGATTTATAAAGCTACATCAGTTAAACGGTCCACGTCCCGTTTTCATTACGCGTTTCCTCGCGGTGTACGATGATCGCGATATTTTCTCGTTCGCCGTCTACCGTGGAGATTTTTTCAATGAAAAAGTCGATACGTGTTTTCGACGATCGTTTCGCGACATTTTTCTCTTACCAAATTTTAATTTATCGCATTGTTTATACATCGATATCGATACGCGACTTTCTGATTCGCACCGTGCTCGTTTACTTTTTAATCCGTTTCCGCGAAAGACGCGGATAAGCTCGTTTGTAAAATTGCTAACACCTCGATAACGAGCGTGCATCATTGAACATGGTGAATCAACGAAACCACGTTTCCATTGAACACAATTTTATCTGTGATTTCAATGAAAGAGAATTATTTCATAGAGATTAGATAAAAATACGCCACGTTTATTAGTAAGTGGAAAAAAGTTTGCAATCTCAAGAATTTATTTTGTGGAATTTCGTATGTACTTTTTAATAATCGATAGCGAAGCAATTATGTTCTTATGAATCTACCGATGAAAGAAAATTTAGTTTCGGTTTTTACAATGAGATGAACGATAACGTTACAACAGTCCATCCGCGATTAATAAAATTCTAAAGTTGCGTTGAAACTACTCTGCTCCTACAATATCGGTAAAAACTCTAGTCTTTAAGCTCGCTACCTTACCACTATCAATTTCTCTTCGTATTAATTCAACATTTCACACGACAACTTCGAAAAGCGTCGATGCAATGTCACAATAATAGAACGTAAAAATATAACGATAAGCAATTAAAATGAAACGTATAAATCACAGATGCGCATAAATTATCGAAACTTAATTACCTGTCCTTTAAAGTTACTGTTGGAATCTATATTTTGTTAACAGTATATAATCGTGACATCTTCGGTTTGAAGACCTCAAGTATTTACATTACACCTTTTTTTTTTGTTTATAATCGCGAAGCGAGAACGGTGTTATCCTCTGTTTCTTCTTGCACGAACCACCGAGCTATTAAGACGTATATACATACTGTGTAAATATTCACGATTAACACTAGAACTACCGACGAATAAAGCATACTTATTTCTACCGAAAAAATCATAATGAAAGGTATATAAAAAAATACGAAATGCAAGGAAAGCAAAGCTTTGTCTACATTTTTAACGGAAAATCACGGAAAATTGCCTGCGAGATGGCATAGTCAATTTACNTACCGAAAAAATCATAATGAAAGGTATATAAAAAAATACGAAATGCAAGGAAAGCAAAGCTTTGTCTACATTTTTAACGGAAAATCACGGAAAATTGCCTGCGAGATGCCATAGTCAATTTATAAAATTTCTGTAAAAAATTAGGAATGGGTCATTTTGACCACTTCGGTAGTTCTAGTTTTAATTATATATAAATGTTCTAGAATCAATATTTGCAACAGTAACATATTTCCTACAATTGATACATTGCCGAACATTGTCAATTCCACCCACTCACCTTTGAACAGCATCAACATGCACCGAAACAACAAATTTCGAAGAATAACAATAGCTAACCATAATTAATTACAATCAATCGTTATTTTGTTAAGGATCGTGCGTTGCAGCCACCATTCTGTAACCAGGTTCCATTGCACGAATGACGAGTATCGATGGTTTCATACCATCGCTTCCTCGATTACCAAATGCCACAATAATATCGCATACTCCGTATACATATTAAACATATCAGGTATTTTCGCGTGTACGCTGACGCGGGCATTCCACGTGGCACGGATATGCGCGCAGCAATGTTACGTATCGCGCGTGTCGCTTCAGGTTTGCGAAACGCCGCATCTAAGGCCTGGCAGTCGGGAGAATTCGTGGGAAACGTATATTCACCGGATGTCCCGGGTAAAATTCCACGGGGAGGGAATCGTTTCATAACGTGCCGCGACGCGTGCCCTCTGATACGAATGCGGCCGATCTTGCGCGGCTCGCGGCCCGAGTGACCAAATTAAACCGAATAATTGGCGTTCTTTTCATGACGCGAAAGCGAGCGATACGTTGCTGAGAGAATTCAGTTTTCGGGTTGTAACATTAACGCTTTATTTATCAGAACTGCTTTGGTAGTTTTAACGTTAGATCTGGGAAACGTGAGACATTAACACTTCGACGTCCGCACATTTTTCAAAGCGCAGTTAGGTTGGGGCCAGCGATATTTACCCAGTCATTTGTAATCTTATCGACTTTTGTTTTCCTTTTTTTTTTTATCGATAAGCGTTGAACCGTTATAGAGTGGTTTGGGATTTTTTTTCTTTTTTTTTTTTATCGATAAGCGTTGAACCGTTATAGAGTGGTTTGGGATTTTTTTTCTTTTTTTTTTTTATCGATAAGCGTTGAACCGTTATAGAGTGGTTTGGGATTTTTTTTCTTTTTTTTTTTTATCGATAAGCGTTGAACCGTTATAGAGTGGTTTGGGATTTTTTTTCTTTTTTTTTTTTATCGATAAGCGTTGAACCGTTATAGAGTGGTTTGGGATTTTTTTTCTTTTTTTTTTTTATCGATAAGCGTTGAACCGTTATAGAGTGGTTTGGGATTTTTTTTCTTTTTTTTTTTTATCGATAAGCGTTGAACCGTTATAGAGTGGTTTGGGATTTTTTTTCGTTTTTTTTTTTTTTGTTTGCCGAATGTGAAATGTCACAAAGGAATCATTTCTTTACGCTTTATGAAAGTAACTGTACAAAGTCACGCGTGTGTGATGTAACTGACTGAGAGTATTGTATAATTAAAAAGTATAGAACTGAAAAGGAGATATTTTATAAGTCAGTGAAAATCATGCCTCGATTTATGTTTGAACCTTCATTAATCCATAAAAAGCGTTTTATTTTTATTCTTGAAAATTATCATATCTCCTCGATGTTCTTCGTATTTTGTCAGCTACTCTGACCAATACTTTGGGCATTTCATATTCTTCTGGTTCACATTTTATCAGTCTAGTCTCGTTAACGGAACTGAACAGACATTGATTGAAACTCTATTCACCAACGCTCACCAAAAAAGAACAATGAACAACAGTCGTTCCCGTGTTAGTCAGTCATTCATACCCGAAGTAGATAATAAAACCACCAGTGAAAACCAATTTCACTCCGTTCAATATATCCAATCTTTTCCAACGATATAAAAATGCCTCCGTTTCTTTAACATTCCATCGGACGCGGAACATCGGTTCGCACAGCATCGAACAGATCTATAATTTCCCGAGCAACGTGCCCAAAAATTTGGCAGCTTACGTGGTCCGATAGGCGTCCTAATGGATCGTGATTTACACTCTGGATCCGCGCCGAGGTTTATCCATCTGTGCTTTCACGTATCAGCGGATTCTGTTCCTTCCGGTTCACGGTGGCGCGTTCCTGGCGCTTTGCTATCGGTTCCCGCCGGAAACGGGACCGATACCGGCGCAGCTCTCGTCCTTTTATTGCCCAATGTCCTCGAGAAACAAAACAACTAGTTGTTGGCCACAAAAAAACGACGCATCGTCGAACACGTCGAATCTGTTAACGATAATTGCTTCCCGTGCTGGTGGAATCGTAATCAGAAATGAGGCGAAACAAGTTCCGTCGATTGTGTCCTAGCTCGAAACCAGCTGCTCTAATACACGTGCGATTCAGTTCGGAGACTTTCCTTTGAAGCCTAGGGAGTTTCGTGTGTCGAGGTAAAACGATAGTCCGGATCGTCATTATTGGAAGGGGACCAGCAATTTACGGGTAAAGTGTCAATCGTAGGGCGGACACCGGCGCTACAGTTAATTCGCTTTGATTCTTACCCTATTATACCCGCCCCACGCCACCCTTTGTTGCGCCCCTAGGCCTTCCGTGCGACCAGCCCTCGCCATTGCGAACTTTGTGCCTGGGAAAGAGCAATCGGTCGATCGCGTATCGTTTTTCGACCAATTTAGGACCCGCCAGGAACGTACCGCGAGTCGAAAGTTGTGAAACCGACGCGCTCAATTTTGGGACCGCTCGTGCGATTTTATTTGCGGTTCGGAGTGCAGTAATGGGAAAAGCTGGGTTGAATGGGGAAACTGTTGAACGTGTTACGCGTGGGTCGTTAGGTTTTGGAAGTTGCGAGCAGGAGATCCGTGGAGGAACCACGGGGGCAATGAATGGGAGACTCGGATTAAAACTAGATAAGCGTATTTATCGAATAAGCGAAAGCCAACGTGATCGCGAACGAACTGGACGAATAGAGCGTACAGGGCGAGAGCAGCGTGAATAAAACGAATGCATCGCTCGAATCGCAGGGGTCAGCACGGAAGATCACGAATCGTTCAAAACGCGTTACAGAGCGTATTCGACAAAAGTTTTGTGGAGTAATATTTGGGTAGTTCCTAGCGGCGTATTGTGGAGGGGATGATGAATGGAGTTGTTAATTTGGGTAATGAATGGCATCCCTTATGAGCTGGTATGAATATGGGTGTCTCGCTTAAAATAGATCACTTAATTATCTTTTTCATTATGTACACGAAAGAACAGTGGCTTTAAAAACTTCAGGCAAAAATGACAACGAAGTATTTTTTTTGTTTTTAGTACCTTTAGGATGTATACGAAATATTTGTTGTATTATGAATAAATGAAATAAGTAAACGAGGTACGGTGTATAATACTGAATTAAATGTATATTTAATGGGAATCGATTAAATTAGGGTATTTTGTATTGATCAAACGTGAAAGTAAAAGTTCGTAAATGAAAAAAAAAAATCTGATGGTCGAAACTATTTTAGTAGAAAATTTATGCTCAAGAATATGTCTTGAATATATTAAGGTTTTATGAATTTTGAGTGCGATCACAAAACTTCGACGTATAAAATTGTTTGCATATAATATGCAAATCTGCTCCGGAAGGGTGTTGTAAAAAACCCTTATTTCAAGGGAACAAGCTTGTAAATCGTAAATCTTGTTTTACGTTAGTATTAAGAGCGATACTACCGAGATGTTTCCTAAAAAAAAAAAAAAAAATTAATTCAATAATCCTTGCTGATCGAAGATACCAAAGTAGTAATATCTCCTACGTACACGAACTACACTTTCATAACTATCTGCTTTCAGCATAAACGGATCAAAATAAAAATAAAGTTACAGCTACCGCTTAATTTATTATAGAAATATTAGATCCTCCAATAGGATATTAAAACTTGTTATATTAAACACATGCTCGAGATATTCTTTTGAATAAATATTGATATACCAAAACCGGATAATTATAAAATAAACAAAAATATGAAAACTCTCGTATCCCGATAGAGAGCTACTATCTAAAAAAAAAAGAAAATTAAAAAATTCGTTTGATCCACAGACAAGATTGCGAATACAGAGAACTTTTATGACATCCGTACGAAGATCCAAGCGAAAAGAAGAAATTTGAATATCGTCTACCGCGTGTATAATTAAACCAAAACTCCGCCGCTCTCCCACAGAACGAACAGAGCGCTGGCAAATTAAGAGCTTTGACGTCCAGAAAGGCTCGCTTAATGCCGACTGACCAACTGCTCTCGATTGCCCTCGAGTCAAGCACACTTTTTTCTTTTTTTTTTTCTTTTTTTTTTTTTTTCAATAAACCGCACAGCGAATACACCAGGCATAGGTTAAAGCAAATGTAACGGTATTACACTAGTATGTAACAGATCACTAAATTCTGCAGTATTCGTTACGCGAGAACAGAGGCTTGTTAAACGTCCAGCTTCCAAAGAGTTACTCAATTTTTCATGATGGAAAAAGAAAAAAAAAAGGAAATACACACACGATGCAGTTTATCCATGAAATAACGCGATCCTTTGTGCTTCGAAAGCATTTTCAATTAACGTTCTGGTAACTCTTGGACTACAATCTCAACGATTCGTCGAATCTATTGGGTTTTAGCGACAATTATTTTTGTTTCATTGGATGTGTATAAATTCAAGTTTCTTTATTTGTTAAAATTCTCTGCTATATTTATTAACACACGAATATCGTTTATTGTTCTTACAATGTTTAACATGTGTTCTCGAGTGTGATTCGCACGTTCAACCGTGCGCTTAAACGCGATGTTTTCGAGGTACGAAACAAGGGACGTGAATAATTGGTCCCAAAATGGCCGCCTCTTCCAGGAACGATTGACGGTCTCGCGTCTAATTCGCTGCGGCCGTTCGTGCCGAGAAAATAGGTTGGATTTGAATAATAGTTCTCTTACATCCGCTTCACACTAGAGATCCGTGCACGGACATGCAAATTTTCAGTAACTGTTTTAGAATATGTGCCAGCGCGAGCGACTCGCAGACCTCGAGCGTATTCACCCGACATGCCGCTCTACCCTATATAATATGTTAATGACACATCATTAGATCTCGGTCGCACGTAAACGATCTCGTGGAATACTTATCAGTTTTTCTAGAGAAACAACACTGGATGTGGTGGTAGGAAAAAAAAAGAGGAAAAAGAGAGAAGAACGTTGGCGGATAAATAACGGATAACGTATTTTTAATGTACCGTTGAGCGTCTTAAGAATCGTTCAATGATACATTAAATATTTTAGGAAGGAAACAGCTGCGCTTAGAACTCGATGGAAATTTTAACCCTTCGTACCTCGTGCGATTCTTTATCACTGAAGAAAAGAAGTTTTATTTTCAACGGAAAAAATTACTATCCCTTGCGAAAGTACTTGTTTTTATTTATTTCATAAATATCCTTTTTCCTCTCGTAATGGAAACATAAATTTTTAATTTTGCAAATCATCGTGGTGCGATATCTTTGGAAATTGAGCATAATCGTGTTGAAAACAGAATGTCTCCGTAGCGGAGCCAAAGGAGCGCCAAGGGTTAATAACACTTTTTGATGCAGCGATTCAAACATCTTCAAACGAAAACGTAGTTGGGGCGCAACTAGGCGTTTAGAGTAATTACAACGAACCACAACATATTTTTTTTTAGCTTCAAAAATTTATATTTCCACTAATTCTACAATATTCCTGATTACTCAACATAATTATAAACGAAAAAAAGAAAAGAAAAAGAATTCGAAGTTCTATATAACGATACCTGATACACACAATCAGTCGACAGTATGAACCAGTGATTTCAATAAAATAAAAAAATCTAAATAATAACCTAATGTTATCATTCAGAACAAATTCTTACGAAACTCTAAAAGATTCGTTCAATCCAACGTAAACACTAATTATAACATCTCTCCAATTAATCTGAAACAAACCCAGAACCTTGAAAAAAAAAGTATCAACATTGTCAATCGGCGTCTGAATTTTGTCTACGTAAAAAGAAAATCCAACCATCCCACACTGCATTCGCTCACACGGTAGGTAGGTACAATCTTACACAAAATTGGCCCGCGTAAACGTCAGGACGAGCTTCCTCAAAGAAAATGGCTGCACCGTGTTCGCCGGTGTTCCCCATCGTCTGAAATTAATTAAAAATATACCCGTCATTAAAACACCAGCCGCATTCTCTCGCCCCGTGTGACCGTCTCGTTCGACCCGGTTTTTCCGCGAAAATATGTCGCGTATAATTTACAATTACGAGGGAACAAAGATAGAAACGCGAGGGATTTTTACTCGGTGGCGAAAACGTGAGCACGGAGTTGTAAAAATTTCACGGGCTCCCGCCGCTATTTCTCCGCGGTAACAACGTCTCCATTACGAATAAAAACCGGGACCAGGGGTTTGGGGACCGCGACAATGGGACGCTTTTATTGCCACGATCCGCAGTTTGGCAATCACGGACGAGCAAACAGTATCGGTGTCGCGAACCGAGGGATTCCCTTTATTCAACGCCGAATACGCGTGCTGCACGCATGTACAGCGCGTTCTCCCTTCGTCGCGTTTTGCAAATCGATTTCGGCCGAAATATTTCGGAGCCTCGGTATGTGGGTCATCCGCTTAGAAGGTTTCCGTTTTCGAACGTATTGCAGATTTGCGCGAGTTTCCATGATTTTCGGTTTACACGCGTTGGGTAGATTTATGTGTTGAGAGGTTTTCGTTTGAAAGCAAGAAATTTGTGGCTGTTGATTCTTAAATTTTGTATAACGTGTCGTATCGCAAATGGTGTATAGATAGAGTTGAAACTAGGTTGTGACTTTATGAATTTTGTATTTATTGAAATGTTATTTGTATGAAGACTGCTTACAGTAAGCTAGTTAAATATTGAAACTGAATTGTGAAAGAATATTTTTATCCTTCAACGATATAGTTTATCGACAGGTACATTATTCGTTGTAAACGACTGATTAGTTGTAATTAAAAAAAATCTCATAAAATCGTATATATTATTTTATTATGTAAACAATCGTAACCTCTTCAGAATTTTTACGGCGAAAAAATGATTTAACCCTTTATAGCCCGAATTTTGTCTGCTTATTGGAGAAAAATTACGATTGTTTACAGTTTTTCACTTTGATTTGAAAATGTTTGATTTTAACTAATAATTACTGTAGATTGTTCGTGGTGTCACTTACAGTAATACAGTAATCAAATTTAATAAAACAGTGATAACTAAAGAAAATTAATTTTTTAAAATATAGATACATCAGTTTGTAACTTTTAAGTCACACGGTTCCATAGAGGGTTAATTTCCTGTTTATTGATATCTATTTTTGTTCGAGTAAATTTATAATAACGAGTAGAAAAAAAAGTTAAGAAAATAAATAATGTACCATGTAGTTAATTTATAAATTCGTGAATTACACGAAAAACTGAATAATAATTATTAAAGTCTAACGTTAATCGTTCACACATCGATATCCATCTATACATTGAATCATCGTTAAATTTCAACCGTACCAAAAGCTTCTTTTCTTTGCAACTAGATAACAAACAACTCACCTATAACATACCTAACATTCCTCGCTCAAAACGCTCGCCAAACACGTTACAGAACTTCACCGCTACCATACCCTGCAACGCGTCAAATATTTCGCGCCGAATCGGTGAAAGCAGGTTTCACGGGTCCTTTTTTACGCCCGTTTCACTCGGTTCGCCGATTCACCCTTGCACGCGAAGGAAGTAAAAAGCGTCTCGAACGTCGAACGTTTCCGACATCGTGTCGTCGCCGATATCTGATTCCACGCGCCTAGGGTTACCCGGTAAACCGGATGTACACAAATCCCCCGGCGTCTCGCGAACGAGTCTCGACGCCGGAAATGTTCGATACACCAGTGGCGTGCGTCGTCTCCACGATGTATTCGCGAAGGTGGAATTTGGAACCGGAAAGCGATATTTATCGTAGCACAGTGGTACTTTTATCGTGCCAATCAAGCTTCTGGTTTGTGTTGCTTGTGCTGGTTCGATTCTGCTGTGGCTTTTGGGTCATTTTCGATCTCAATCGTAGGTTCTTACGAAAATTTTCTAATTTTATAAAAAATGCAAGACATATATTGTTAAGGCACGAATTTTCTTATTTCTATTATATTATATTTCTATATTAACACCACATCTTCCATATTTTCTTNTGCGATACTAATTGAAAAACATTTGGTCGCAAAATATTTAAGAATTTAAGAAGAAAATTGTAGAAGCCTGCAAAGGAAAGTGGTATCTTTGTTTATTGTGATTTAGTAGAACTCATTGATGAATTATAAGGTATTATTTTTTGAAATTGTTACTGTCAGCTCGCAGAAACCAACGACGCCTAAAAGAAAATTTCAGCGTCCGCAGGGTCCGGCGTGGCGCTTAACCTGTTACATAAATTAATAAAAACGAATTGATTTTGCGATTTATCCTAATCGTTACCCTTTTAATGCCTAGCTATGGCGTGGAACATCGATTTAAAGGTACGAGGCTAATGGTTTGGGTAATAACCGAGTGCAAAAGGCACCGAAGCAACACTCGTTGCCACTCGAGAGAAGTTACCGAGATACCAGCAGGCAACCATCGGATCCGAACCGTATCTGTTATTCGACATGGAGGGGCGCTCGTTGGTGGAAAATTTTTTTCGGATCTTCTCTTATCGTTTCCGCTTGTCAGCCGCGAGTTGCTCGATCGAGCTTCCATTCGCTTTATCGAGTGCACGGCTGGATAGCCGCGAGGCCGCGTAATTCCTGTTGTCTCGACGCGTCGTCGGTGTCGGTGAACGCGCGATTGAATCGAATCGCGACTCGACTCGATTCCCTCGAAAAACTGGGTCAACGATGCGAAAACCACCCCTTCACCGGCCGCGAGATATGAAATGTTAAACAGTCGGAGGAGGATGATGATGGCATCGAGTACTCAATTAACCTGACAATGGGTACTTTCGAGCTTGCCAACCCGATTCGACTTACTCGTTACACTTTGACCGTGTTACCGATGCCTCTAAATCGGTGTGCGCCTGTAATTGCTAATGATCTAGTTGTCGTTTCATAATTCGAGCTTTGATTAACTACTGTTGAAATTTTCGAGCGTACGCCGTGTCCTGCAGAGAGTGTACCGACGTTTTGAGGTAACTCGGCTAATTTTATGAAGGGTCCAGAGATCCACCTGTACCGAGGGACAGTGTCAGAGATACTCTTTCGAGAGGGACAATGTTTGCGCTCGAAAGCTTCAACAGTGGTCACTGTATGTAAGAAATAGACTTTTAATCCGCTAAAGGCGAACTGGCAACGATCTCGCTACAGTAAACGTGTAATTGTCAAACGGAGAAAAGGCTCGGTAACCGACTGCTCGACTCAACGTTTAAACAGTGTCCTCGGGTAGGTTTGAGTCTTCAGAGGTTAATCATTTGGCGAGCGTTAACTCCTTGCGCTATCATTTAACCGGGCAAAATCTGGATCAAAATGTAGCAGCCGATGCTCGCTGAACGCTACCGCTAAAATTATTTAAGTTTCAGCTCTTATTTTCATTAGGCATTATCTAAAAATTTTATACAACGAGTCTTGCTCGTGATATTCACGTTTGGCCCGAAACTGTGACTGGGAGTCTCACTCGTGATATTCGTGATTGATCCTAAATTGCGCTCGTGAGTAAAATCTCATTCGTGATATTCGTGTTCGGTCCCAAATTGTGATCACAAGTCAGACTCGTCAAAGTATAGCAAGAGGTTAAGGCTTAATTAATTTATGAAAAGTGGAGCTGATAAATTTTGCTTTCGAGTGATTCGTACGATGCCGAAAGAATCTTGAATCTCTGATGTAGGTTTGATTGCCTGGACGTTGAACAAGATGTGTATTTAGGGTTGTCGAATGCCACGAAAGGGTGATTCTTAGGGTGTATTGATACAGGAATCGGACTAATCGGTATTTAATGCAATTCGCACGTATGATCGTTGATTCGGCCGGCCAGCGGGCTGTGTCGTTGTTCCAATAGCAATCATTTCGTGATTTCCGCGATGCAATAACAATCGGGGCCGCGCAACTGCTACACGACGCCCAGTGATATTGGGAAATTTGTTGCCACCATGGTAAATGACGAGTTTCAGGCATGAACAATTGTTTTTTGGAGGCGAGCCAGCTTTTCTTGGTAATGCGTTTTTTTTTTTTTTTTGTTTTTTTTTAAGAATTTTTTCGGTTGGTTTTATCTCTGATTTTAAGGTTTTCTTTTCAATTCGAGGTATTTTTTGGCAATTGGACGTGCCTCGGAATTTATTTTGCGTATTATGATTGTTTTCATTGGTAATTATTTATTCTTAGATTTAATTTTCAAATAATATTCCGTCCCGTGATTTTAGTTATTTCGACGTATATTCGGAAATTTTCCAACGGCGGTGTATGTTTTGTGAATTAAAACAGTGCTCTTGTATTTACACGCGTGGGATATCGTTCCAGTTTCTGGGAATGAATTTGAAAGCGTGCAAAGCGGTATACGAAATGAGAAAAATATTCGTGTAAATTCGTAGTTCATGATCCTGATTCAATTTTCTGTTCACCGTATATAGGTTTATTTTTATCGAGAACCTGCATCCGTGTTTGTAACAAGTTAATCGCTGTTGAAAATGAAATAGCGGGGCAATAAATATGCGTGAAGCAAATCAACAATAACAGATTTTTCTGTTTAATGTTCGGCCAGTTTCAACGGTTTGTTAAAAAAGTTGCTTGTTCAGAAAAGTCATTAATCGTTACACTAATTGAATAAAAAACATTGCTAGACCACACAGATTATTATTTCGATGAAAAATAACTTTGAGAAATTAAGATTTTAATAGTCTATAAAATTTCTATCAAAAATCCTTTCTTAAACGCACTCAGTTATACCCAATTCCTAATTTTCAATCATCAGTCTATTATTTTAGATATTAACACATCAATGACGAAACTTTTGGGAAGAATTTCTATTATAAACATAAGATCTTAACTTAAACCAATTAAAACGATCATTTTTAAAACTCACTTTTCATACGTTGTTTGCCATTTTTTCTATTTTAAAGCAAAAAATACCAAACGTAAGAAATTTTTACTGTCCATCCGCAATTATCGTATCCTGTATTAATCTTACACACTATCCACTTCCAATAAATCGGTAAAATAAAAAAAAAATTCTTCACTCCGCGCAGAAACGTTTTGAAAATAAATGAATTTACTTAAAGGACCATTCTTTTCTCAGGCCGCTCCTTGACCTTCCTGCCGTTAAATCCAGATTTATAGGATTAGGACACTATTAATCCCGATCGTGAATCCAGCCTAGCAGCCGCGTTCGCATGTTTCATGCTACGTTGGGTAATCAATTGGTCCGAGTATGATTAGCTCGTAAAGTTGTATAACGGTAGCACCTTATCGCGGCGCCTCCGCCTTGTCTATACGTCTGAATACGTTTAACGCTCGACTGGCGAAGAGGTCTTGGTGTAATAATTGAGCTATAGCCATGTACGGATGTAGGTACATTGACGAGCCGAGGGTAAGTCGAGTGGCTAATGGAATTCATTTGTGCTTCGTTACGTGCCGTTTACCTTTGATAGCCTCGTACCTGTCGCTCCCCGATTTCAATTATTCCATACTTTTTAATGGCTACTCTCATCGAAATCGATCGGTGATATGGGAATTCGAGTCTTAACAGTCTTGGCTGTTCATTTTATTTTTAACCTTTTATAACGGACATTTTGTTTGCTTGTTAGAAAAAAGAAAAAAAAAATACAATTGGTCACAGTTTCTTGTCTGGATTAAAAAATTTTTGAACCAAGAATTGCTATAAATTTTTTAATAATCGTAGAGTGGTATGATAATGAAATTTAACACTGGATTTACGGACACTGATTGGACCGTTTTTGCGGGTTTATTAAAGTACACTTTTTCTATGATAACATTAAATTGTTTTATTTGATATCAGCCTTTTTCTATATATTAGTTCGTTTTATTTAAAATAATAAAGTCAAATGATTTTATTGAACATTTCACTACCTCGGACCAAAAGCATTAACCTTTTTGTTACTAAAAATAATTATAGTCGCCCAATATCGGCAGTTGTTCACATACTATGCAATTAAACAAGATTTAATTATTCCGACGTTCATTTATCTATTTAGTTAATTTGAAATGGATAAAAAAGCAATAATTTTCAGGATTCAATAAAAGAACAGGTATTACAGTTTGCAGCAAACTATAAATTCGCGACTCAGTTGCTCTGTACAGCGACAACATACCAGTGACCAACTCTGTCGTAACGAAAGAGTTAACAAAGGACTTTCTGCCTAAAAAAAAAAAAAAAAAAAAATACCCAAAAAGCCGTACGCGAATTTCCGTTCAATTTCGTTCGATCTTTTATATGCGTGGCACCCGAGCGCAGAGAACCGTGCGTGGAGCAAATAACTGGCAGCGTAGCGCGCGAGTATCGATTGAAATTCTCCGGAAGAGAGCTAAAAAACATCCACCATACGCATCGTGCTCGAGGGATGCGTCGTTACGAATCGTTCCTGAAAAGATCCATGCTCGCAAAAAAAAAAAAAA
>SMSQ01021451.1:0-50605 GCA_019453375.1 Ctenoplectra terminalis | reverse complement strand
TTTTTTTCATCTCGAAATTTATTTCCCGGAAAGAATATGTGAATAAATCATGGCTGGTAGCAGGGTGTATTGCAAAACGAATTGTTTTGTTCAAACGAATTTCTTTCTTCAGCATTAAATTCGTGTTATTGGACAATTTATTTGTTATTAACAGACGTAATCAAAACAGCCAGAAACGTGATCTACGTGTCTCGTTGTTTTTCCGTCGGTTATTGGAATGTTGTAAATGTAAATTTTTATACCGGTTGACGTGCGCGATGAAATGAAAATTTATGAGTGATATAAATGAAGCTGAATTTTTATACGCGATACAATGGTACATTTGAAACACGTATTCGTATAAAACTGGTAATTTCACTGTAACTTTAAGTTCGAAATTAATTAATGTTCATATAGTTTATGTTAGTAATTATAGAATCACCGCTTTTATTGTTGAAACTTTTGAACATTTTTTGCTCCGAATATAATAATAAATTACACAATTGAAAATGAATTTTATATTTACAGTTAAATGAAACAATGGATGTAATGAAAAGAGAATACTGGAAAAATTCAATAAAACTTTTCTTTCTGTTATTATTTTTCGCGTAATGATTAATTTTCTTTTAGCGAATTTATTTCGTCGAATATTTCTCATATTTCAAAAAAATGAATAGTACACAATTTATTTCGCTCTATTTATCAAGATAATCTTAAAAATATTTATGAAGTTCCGATATACAGTCCTGAGATTTATATCTATTTTCGCACATTCGTTAACCTAAAAGGCTTAAATTGAACAAAATCTTGAACAATAAAAATTGGTACAATTTATAGCGTTGCAAACACCCATTTGAAGTAGAACGATACAGGCGAACGGCGCTCTATCACACACGTGCCCAAAAAACACCTAAAAACAGCAAAAGCAAATGATCGATCGAAAATAAAAACCTGCCGCTGTCGAAAAAATAATTTTAGAAACCATACATACATACCAGCGCCTAGATTAAAATAAATCAAGCAAAAGCACCAATTAGGTATAAAACAACCCTCAACTTCAATTTTTCCGATTCAACCCTCCACACGAATTGTAAAGCAAAAACAATTCGTACAAAAGGCAATTTCCAGCGAAGAAGGTTCGATAACTACGTAACTAAAATCCTGTTTCGAAACCGTTAAACGAAACCAAAAAAATCCCAGCTCATCCCTGACTCGATATCGACACCTCAACTTACAGTACCAACCCTTTTTCCAAGAACAATAATTCTTCTACCACTCGATACAATTTGCCCACTGTTAATTAAACCGCACGCAGGACCTTCGGTTCTCAATTATCCTCCTTAACCAACCGTTATCCGAAACCTGGATCCACCGTACGATTCTTCAAACGATTTTCCGATGGCGGCGAGTCAGAGGGTGCACAGCACCGCGTCGTCCGTGGCCAAGGTGGCATCGATATTTATTGCGTTTAATACAAGCTGCCGCGTTTACGTTAATTGCACCGCTCGGTGCGGTTACGTGCTGTGTGTATAGTAGGGTCGCTGCGACGACNTCGCGCCATTTTGAGTCGCACGTGAATCACTCGCATAATTTTGAATCGCATGTGAATTACTTGCGCGATTTAGAATCGGACGAGTATCACTCGCGTAATTTTGAATCGCGTGCGAATTACTCGCGCGATTTAGAATCGCACACGAATTACTCACGCCGTTTTGAATTGCACGCGAATCACTCGCGTCATTTTGAATCGCGTGCGAATCACTCGCGTCATTTTGAATCACGCGCGAAACACTCGCGTCATTTTGAATCGCACGCGAATCATTCGCGCGATATTGAATCGTATGCAAATCACTCGCGCAATTTTGAATCGCATGCGAAACACTCGCGCTATATTGAATCGTACGCGAATCACTCGCATGATTTTGAATCGCACGCGAATCATTCGCGCGATATTGAATCACACGCGAATCACTCGCGAGATTTTGAATCACACGCGAATCATTCGCGCGATATTGAATCGTATGCAAATCACTCGCGCCATTTTGAATCGCACGCTAATCATTCGCGTCAATTTGAGTCGCACGTGGAGTACTCGCACGATTTAGAATCGCACGCAAATCACTCGCGCCATTTTAAATCCCGCGTAATCCTCAATTTAGAATCCTGCCACGCGACCCTTAAGCTGACGTCCAGTTTTAGCGAATCATATAATGGATCTCGATTGCACGAATAGCAGCAGTCTATAAGTGGAGTGACTTTTTTCAAAATTAACGTCCATCGTAGCCTCTGTCGATTCCAACGCTCGTATGCCATTAGCCTTAACCGGTGCTCGTTGTCAGTAGCGACGAGAATCGACGAAGGAAGAATTTTTAATCGAGAGAAAGTACAGCCAAGGTTGTCCCCAACGGACGGCTAATTGTGTTCTTTAATCTTTGATTTCCATGTTCTGACAGGAAGCCTTTGCTGCCTAATTAGCAAAGGAAGCGAGGGGATCTAACGAAACGGTCTAGGGGGATGATTAACTTTGCAGCTAATGTATCTGTTTACGAAGTCGCAGCAAAGGCGTCGTGAGACCAATTCGACGCGTCTATCGCTTCGTTTCTAGTTTGCGTTCTCATCAAGCGTGTTATTGATTTTTCTATGCAGAAATCGTGTCTATGATCACGACTGGTGGGACAAAGGGAAATGCAATTTACCAGTTAATGCCCTTGGGATCAATTTCGCTTTAATCGTTACTACTGACTATGTTTAACAAAGTCGTTCACGCTAATAGTTGCTAAAAGAAGCGCGACGTTTCTCGATCGGTATTTTTCTATAACGACTTCGTAAAATGGGTATGACGTTGATTTATATGAAATTTTTATTGATTTTATCAAACGCAAACCAATATTATTTATACTTATATTTATAACGTAGCTGTAAGAGTGGCTATAATTAATTCACAGAAAAAGAGGTTTCGTCAGTGAGTTATTTCAAACAGATATAAATTATTCCCGATTTTCGATTCCATCCAAATAATTTAAATTTGTTTGATAAACATACCTGTATGTAAAAATAGACTTTCTCCAACTAAAGCTCCTACGATTGAAGAAATATAAAAATTTTCATGAATAAATTTGATTGAAATGGTTCGATCACTAAAATCGATTTCCACAGGCGCCATTCCTGACCGATAAGAAATATACTTTCGGTTTCACGTATTAATTACCGCTGCTGAAATTGGATTTCAAAAACAAAGCATCGAGAGCGCGCCTCGTATTAATTATTAATAATCCTGCCTCAACGCAATTACTTCGACACATTGAATACTAACATAACCGTCCATTAAAACGAACTGCAAAAATACCTGTTCTTTTTTCGCTGTTTAAACATTTGCACTGCCTCCCGAGCGAAAAAGAGAAAAAAAAAAATGAAACAGTTACAATTACATCGCAGAAAAAGTTTTCCGCTACAAATTTGAAAATTCGCAAAACGTAGTTTCGACGCATTCACATTTCAATGGTCCTGGAATTGAAGCATTTGTACTCGAGCTGTCCGAGTACATTGGAGCTCCACGATTTAACCACGGAATTTAAAAAGGAGTTTTCTATTTTTCATCAGCGTTTAGGTTGTTCGTCACTCCTATTCTAGTGTCAAAGAACCTATCTCGACAAGTGTCCTCGAAGCTTTCCAGCCGGCAAAGCAAATGAAAAAGGTCTGCCCGCCGTGAATCGATTGAAGTTTTCATCGTCGAGGATGCTTGACGCAGGGTGCAAAAAAGAAGAAAAAAAAAGAAAAAAATAAATAAATAACCATTGAATGATTATGTATGTTCGTGGATATACCGGAGAATATTTTGTCCGGGCCGTTTTTGTTTTCGGTTTTGTTTTCGTCTTTGTTTTCGTTTTTGTTTCCAATCTCGCAAGATTTCAGGGACGCGCACCTCAAAAGGAACGAGGCGGTGTCCGACGAAAGAAGTTGCCAAGAGAGCGTTAGACAGGCATAATTTAAATTAAAACCATTTAGCGCGTTAAATCGTCGAGATATGCAATAAAGAAACGGAAAACTTGAAGCGTAAATTTCCGTTGGTCCGCGAAAACAACTCTCGTAAAACGAGTATTTTACCAAAGCACTTTTAATTCCCTTCGCCGCGTTATTTAACGCGCAAGTGATTAAGAGCTCTGTTCGCTTTTATTCCAGCGTCGATACCGCATTATGTACACAGTGTTCATGATACTTGGGGTTCCTCTCGGCAATTCCTGTTGTGTTTGAGAGGATGGAGAGGTTTTTCAAATGGCTTTTTTTTTTCGATTTTCTAAAGTTTATTGCGACTTTGATCAAATCTGGTTCATTTATCGTATAACAATTTATATTACTTTAAATATATTAATTTTTATATCAATCATTTTTCTTTCTTTCATCGTCTATGCGATAATTTTAGAATTGGAATTCAAATTGTGTGTATGTTTCGAAATATGTCATTTAATTATTATGATATATTTAGTACGTATTATGTTGTTTTTATAATAGAAAACAGTAAAATTTCTGTTTTATTATTTTTTTCCTGCGCCATGTAGAGTTGAAGAAGAATAATTAAAAAAATGAGCATAGGTAACAAAATATTTTAATTTGTTACAATACATCAATGCTGTTTACGATTGACAAACATTAACTTTTTCACTTCTTTTCCATCGTTTTGCACGTTTCGCACGCAAACCAATTACTAGAAGAACGTTGTACAGTGATAACGCAAACACTCTGTACACAGATTATGTACAATACCAATTACGGGCTTCGGCTAATGCTAATATACTACGTATGGTGCGGGATAATTACTAGCATCAATCCTGCGCGTAACACAGGAAACCTTGTCGATCGGTGATCATCGATAAATCATTAAATTGATTACACTATATTTGTGTAAATCACATTTTAGTCTCTTATTTTTCAATAGCCAAAATTTACAATCTTTATAAAAGCACTGGTAGTAACAATGATAGGGTAAGTTCGGGATAGTTCGACCACTGGGAGAAACCGGTCAGCATTAATATCTCAAAATGAAACAAATAAATCGACTCATTATTATTCTCGTACCGACAATTGTCGTTAAACCGCACATATACTGTAAATTACACTTAAAGTTTTGTGCATACTAAAAAATAAAACTAAATGAAAACTATTTCGAAATTTTCACAAAGGAGGGTTGAATTAAATGTGTAAGATGTGGACGTTGTTTCACGATGAACGCTCTCAATATGGGAATATTTGTGATTTATGTGGAAAATTAAAGAAAAAGCAACGCATCAACTAATTTTCTCTCGTATTATATTTTGTATGAGTTACATTTTTTGGTATTTGTAATAGATGGTCGTTCTAATCCGAACATGTAAGTGAAACCGTCCATTTTCAATGTTGGTATTTCTTGAGTATAAAAATAAATAAATATTTTAATACGTCGTGAAGTATGATTTATATTTATTCTAAATATTGTATAAATATAATAATAATAATAAATAAATGTAACTATAATAATAAATAAATGTAATATTGCATAAATATAATTTGGCCAAAGCAACAAAAATCTAAAAAAATCAACAACGCAATGTCTTCCTTCGAAAAAGTGGTCGAACCGTCCCGGACCTCCCCTACAATGACAAATCAGAATATTCCACTAATAAGCGAACCACATAAAATTTGCAAAACGCAAATATGTGCAATTTCAAAGCCACGTGTCGTTGCACAGCATTAAGTCACGGATCGTTTAACGGTATTTCGCGTTATTCGGTCGCCGCGGACTTATTACGCGCACACTTCCGGCCGAAATATGTCAGACCCTTATGAAATAACGTTGTTTCAACCAGCTCCCCCGGACGACTGTTCGCATCGTCTCTGGGGGCGCATTAAACATTTAACGCGCGAAATATGTGTCATGCTTTCACGCGAGGTTATTTTACGTTTCGAGGTAGTTGCACAGCGTCCCCAAACTGTACGCGCGTTGTTTTTCACTCTTCGTCCGTCCTCGCCGCTTCTTCGCCTATTTATGCGTGCGGTTTCATCGCCGAGCATAGCACTTTCGAATAAGTGACTCATACACGACAGCGTTGAGCATGATAAATGTCAAAGATTTACGTGTGGCCCGCGAGAAAAATCACCCCAATGATCTGGCCAACGTTTATACCCGACGCCTTCTACGCTTTTATTAGATTGCTCCGCGTCTGCCATCCCTCTTCGAACGACGTTATTCCTGCGTATAATACGGATCGTGGGTTTAAAAAGAGAGGATTGTGGTTTTTAAAATTGAGAAAAGTGTTTTAATTAAAAAGATGGAGTCAGGGTCGATTGCAAGAAATTGAAATTTCTTTCCTTTTACGGGGGTAGTTTCTCTGTAATTCGTGTAGATTATGTTTCTTGATTTGTTCATTGTGAGTTGGGTGTTTGGTTACTTCAAGCACCTCGATACGAATATTTTTAAATTACAAATGTCGGAAATGGTTGATTAAACGAAAGTTTCTTTTATATATTTCAACACAATTTTTACTACAACGGAACAGAAAGAGCGTTTGTATAGTAGGAGAAACGACTACGAAACCTGACCTGGACACCCAAAAGATAAAACTGGGCTCCTTTTATTCTTAAGAAGTGTTTATTGCATTGCCTTGCTGTCTTGAGGCTCTTGACTTTTAAACTAGCAACAGACACGCCTCGTGGTCTTTCTGTTATTTTTGGTTAAAAAAATTATTAGAGCGTTGAGTCATTTTTATTCTCAAGGAATGTATTTTGTGTTAAATATATTTAGTAACAATACAACGAAAGAAAATATGATTCGTTACACAGAATAATTTAACGTAATAAAATTTCTCGTATTTTGTATTTCATATCTTGAAAAATAGTAAACGACGAAGTATGAAAGATTACTTTTAAAAATGATCTTCTTAACATAAACTTCAAATTACGATCTATTTTTAAAATACAAGTTATTCCTAAAAGTATTCACGTAAACAGGAATTTATCCTAAATTTATTCCGCAATAAGATTTACAAAAATAAGGTCCCATTATTCATAATTTCCTTTTATTATTCCGGGGCTAATTTTTAGAATTAAGTCTGATGTTCCTTAAACCTCANCACAATTTTTACTACAACGGAACAGAAAGAGCGTTTGTATAGCAGGAGAAACGACTACGAAACCTGACCTGGACACCCAAAAGATAAAACTGGGCTCCTTTTATTCTTAAGAAGTGTTTATTGCATTGCCTTGCTGTCTTGAGGCTCTTGACTTTTAAACTAGCAACAGACACGCCTCGTGGTCTTTCTGTTATTTTTGGTTAAAAAAATTATTAGAGCGTTGAGTCATTTTTATTCTCAAGGAATGTATTTTGTGTTAAATATATTTAGTAACAATACAACGAAAGAAAATATGATTCGTTACACAGAATAATTTAACGTAATAAAATTTCTCGTATTTTGTATTTCATATCTTGAAAAATAGTAAACGACGAAGTATGAAAGATTACTTTTAAAAATGATCTTCTTAACATAAACTTCAAATTACGATCTATTTTTAAAATACAAGTTATTCCTAAAAGTATTCACGTAAACAGGAATTTATCCTAAATTTATTCCGCAATAAGATTTACAAAAATAAGGTCCCATTATTCATAATTTCCTTTTATTATTCCGGGGCTAATTTTTAGAATTAAGTCTGATGTTCTTTAAATCTCGGTTAACTTCGTTAACATTCCGCCGACTACATTCCATTTTCGAAAAGTCGAATTTATCTTTAAATTCGAATGTCAACGCAATAAAATGTTACGCGAAACACGCTCAAGTTGCAACTACAACCTATTCTCGTTCCATCCATTCCATATTTGTGAAATTTGTTACACATACTCACAGGAAAGCTCGTATGAGTTGCAGAGAAAGTAAAAGAGCAGCAAAACGCAGGAAAATATTGAAGTATGCCAGCAAATATATATGCTAACGAATCAACACAGCGAGGGAGTAACTGCGTAAATGTAATTGCTACTTGAAGTTTATTTTTATTGTTCCTTCCACACACAGCCGTAAATTGGAATTTTCTGAGACTTTCTATCATGCTGCGTACTCTAAATTGACGTTTTCATGAAATATTCTCTCGTTTATTCCTCAGTGACACACACGCGTGTGTAATATTCGTATAAAACGAATTGGTTTCATTCGAAGGTAAACGTATCTATAAAACTATTGAAGCATTATGCGACTGACTGATGATTTCGTTAATTGAAAAAATGTTTTAAATATTTTATGATGCAATTAGAAACAATTGTTGCATTTATATTCGTGTAACTAGGAAATTATAATTTTATCCGCTGCCAGTGTGTACTTGGTTCATTGAACTTTCGTTAATACGAAGCTATAAATTTGGTCAAGCATAAAATGAACATATTTTGCATAAATATTAATTTAACATTTAAACTTGTAATAAATCGTAATACATTTATGTTTGATTTATGAGTTGTAAAACTGTTGAAACGGATGTATTGTATAAAGTACCGGTAAATTGCATTGGTTTTGTAGTACGTCAGAGATCTATTTACGTGGTATGAAATTTTGTTTCTATTGTAACATAACGTAAAATAAGAATGGGGTTATTAAAATAAGAATAAAATCTTATTCAGATTTTAGAATCATCGATTCAACAATCATCGATTATTTGTGCCATGTTTAGGTCAATAAACCAATCTCACAGGTACCGATAAGTCTATTTTAATTCTCTATGGGACGGTGTGACTTAAAAGTTACAAACTGATGTATCTATATTTGAAAAAATTAATTTCATTTAGTTACCACCGTACTATTAAATTTGATTACTGTATTACTGTAGCGACACCGCGATCCATCTACGGTAATTATTAGTTAAAACATTTTCAAATCGAAGTGAAAAACTGTAATCGATCGTAATTTTTTCTCTAACGTTAATCCCAATACGATTTATCCTCGATCGCGAAAGTTCTTTCACAAACTTCAACTACCAACTCCATTAATTCCTTCAACGTTGGGGTCGCTTTAAAAAATACTCGTGGAATTTCAGGCGTCCTAAGTGTTTCCGCGACTAGCAAAACAGGCGGAATTCTATTTCGGGGCAGGGCATACGGTGTCGCGTCGTATTGCATACCTGAACTGCAAGCTCCGGAGCAAACTCGTGAATTAGAAATAACACAAGCGCGTTTAAGCAAGCCTATGACAGCCGCGCGAGGATATTTTAGCCGGCCTTCCCACCTTGCGCCCCGCCGCACCCTGACGACCCCGGAAATTCGAGCGTACAAGATTGTGGACTTCGAAATCTCTAACTGTGGCACCGCTGGAATTTAGGTATTCTAACTAGGGACACGTGGTTTTACGTAACGCTCAAACGATTAGCGGTTGTTCTCGGTTTTAATCCCTCGGGGTCTCTAATCCTTTGAATTGTAAAGAGATCCAAAGAGGAACTGTTCTATTTGGCGCGGGTTCTTTTATTCTTTAACCGTTTGCGGTCTTACAAAGGGAACGCGTGAAGCGTAGCTTTTGGATTTTGTTGAAATATTTGCAGGTTGATAAAGAATCGAAGGACGTACGGCCGTGTTCGACGATTATCGATTATTTGTGCCATCTTTAGGTCGATAAACCAATCTCACGTGTACAATAGGTATTTGTAACAGGTATTTATAAATTTACAATCTCTGTATATTAGGTGTAGATATTCGACAGTTTACGAGATATTTAAAAATAAAGATTGAATTAATAGCGTGGTGAAAGCCAAAGTAGATGGTCAGTTTAACCCTCTCACTACGGTGTTCTAAAGACCGAAAGTATTATTGGTATACAGATCGATACAGTTTTCGTTAACATAACACGAATATGGATATTAAAATGTAGGTATATTGTATAATGAATTATGATATAACACATGTACATGAAAATAAAAATAATTCTGTGCTACAGAAAATCTCCATGCACTGTATTAACAAATGATTACTTCATTTCCGAGGGCGTATATGTACGTCTTTCGTAGCGGAAGGGTTAAGAAGGTTATTCGTATACTGGCAATGGTTGTAGTCTGCAAAGCGAAGGGTTGATGGCGAACTTTTCTTTTTTCTGTCTAATTTGGTATAATTCAACAAACGCTTGGTTGACCGTATATTTTAATTGCTTACGTGATGTATTGTTTCAAATATATATTATTGTGATTCCTTCATTCTTGTGATACAAATAGATATACTTCGATCGTCGGTAATTTTAGTGCCAACGATTATCTGAGAAAACTTTGAAACAAAAATACAATTGCAGTTTATATTGTGGCGGTTTGACACGGTTCGTCAATCGATACCTACAACAGTTTACCAGAAACAGAATTGGAGGAATTCGTAGCTTCATAAGCCAACTCTGCTGTTTGCGCATATGTTATTCTATTTATACATATCTGGTACTTCTATTTACCTAATGCTCGCACTATAAAATAAATAAACGCACGGAATAGATGTCGAACCGCAGAATCGAAATTTACTCGTCGGAGCGCACGTGAAAGAGGTTCTAACGTTGATCGAGCTAGACGGGCGCCGAATATTTGCAAATCGAAATACGCGTTTGCGTTATCGTTTTTTTTCTTTTTTTTCTTTCTTTTTTTTTTTCGTGATCGAATGCATCGATAAATAACAACGTCCCATTTCATCGAAGCGTATATTGAAAACCGGCCTGCTTTAATTTCGCGACGCAACTGCGTGCACGCGCGATGCCTACGAGTCGAGAATGTTTCGGTGTCTGGCTCGTTGAAATGTCACGACATTCCTTTTCGTTCGATGTAATGTTACGGGGGAGAATAGACAATAGTATTTAGGTAGAAATGTTAGGTTATTACGAGGTTATGACGGTTTAGATCAGCGAGAATGTCAGTTTTTAGCGAAAGGTTGTGAACGTTTCTTAGGTCGGGACAGCATAATCGATGTTTCTTAGATTGTATCGTATATATCACAAGTTAATGTAATTGAGAGCATAGTTACATACATTTTCATTAATTTTCCTGCCGATTTTCATAATCACCATAACTGTACGCTCGATTTTGAGAGTAATTGTAGATGCAATAAGAGCATGAGATTATCTTAAGACCTCTCTACGTACCTCGACAATATATTCCCTCATAGTTTCGTTCCAATATCTTCAAAATTAAAGATAACAGAGGATTTTAAATATTTAAACAATATTATCTTCAATTCTTCGAGCGTTGTTTTCTCGTGATTTTCCTGCAGATAAGACCTCAACTTAAATTGAAATCGATTGTGGAAATATGGAAAAGCATTGTCTCTTTGTAAATTAGTTTATTGGAAACTTGAATATTCTAAGATAGAATTTAGAACTTAAAAATTGTGTATTATTTAGATATATTATATTTATAACATGTTTAATATATTTTAATCATTTTTTAATATATATAATAAATTAATATATATCAAATTATTTATAAATATTTTGTAAAGAATATAAATTTTAAATTGCCAGTACCCAATTTGTATAATGTCGTCGCTTTAAAATTACCTTTACACACAATTCTTAAAGTATCAGGAAACAGTTTAAAAATATTGAAGTCTATCTGTTGGAAGCGTTTTAATTAATTTCGATAATATCGATCAACGGTAACCTCCGTGGCGATCAACTTGCTAAGAAAGTTCCGAAGCAGTAGCCAAGTTGTAAAACTTTAAACTACCAACAGGATTGACCTATTATATCATGAAGAGTGGATATCGTTAATCTCACTTTTAAGTCTGCCTCATCCTCTCTATATTACAATTATGAAAAGCATACGAAGGCAGCCGGGAAAATAGGCATCACTCTAAGAACGAGATTATCTTGTCTAAATTCAGTATAAATAGATACTTTTGCCACACGAACATTCTACGGACTAAAGTACAGACCAGATGTATCGGTCGGTCGGCACCATTTATCCTCCGACCCTTTTTGGCCCTACTCGTGCTGTACGAAGAAGACGAAGAAACCACAAATTAGACAAGAAAGATGAATGGCCTTTTTTTGTTAAATTTGAAAATAACCTTCACCGTAATTTTTCACCTGAATTCAAGCAAACTATTGAAAGACTCTTTTGAAATTCAAGAATCAATTCTAACTTTAACGTTAACCCTTTGCAATCCTGCGTCGAACTGAACTCGACGTTCCATCTTGCTCCGTTCCTTTCAGTTTCGTAATATAAAACACATTCTTATTGATTAAAAATAAATTTCATCGATTTTTATCAATGTACATATCTTAGTAAATATAGAAGTATGAAAATTAATGGAAGTTCGATACAGATTTTGGAAGTAGCTTATTAAAAACGAACCAGTTGTAAAATATCGATCGTGACTCGGAGTGCGAAAGGTTAAGAAACCTGTACGGAAAGAATAAATCAGAGGTCCTACTTCGACGCAGTTCCTGTATGTGCACTTTCGCGATCATTAGGTCCGATGCAGACGAGCGGGTTCTGTCCTTGCGATCTCGCTGCGATTATATCTCTCTCTTTGTTTTCCAAGTCAAGAACAACGAAGACAAACATACGATCGCAGCGAGATCGCGCGAACAAAATTCGCTGGTCTGCATCCGACCTTAGACTGCGGATTCTTATGATGCGCGCACGTGAACGCGCACAACAAGCAAAAATACATAAATAAACCCGAATTATAATATCCAGAGAATAAAACAATTTCCTAGCTTCTAATTTTTAAACTACATTTATAAAAATATGTATTTCAATAAAAATCCGCAACCCGACGATCTCGGTAAAAGGGTTAATATATCTGGACGGAAATTCAATGAACTCAATTCCGTTAAAAGCCGTTTCCAGAAGCTTGCCTGCCGAAACACGCTATTTACAATATCCATTAAGATTTTCATTCTCCTTCGCTACCTTCGAAACGTTCGAAACATTTCCTCGTCGCGATGAACGACTGAAATTTTCGGTCAAGTTTCCCAAACTCATTCACAGACGACGATGCAACCACGTCCGCCGGTTCTTCAGTGTTCGAGTTTCCTTCGCACGCAGCGCGAGCTATAGAGGGCAATCGATCCGGTGCTCGAGGCACTCGGGGCCCCTCGTCCTTCTCGTATCTTCGCCGATGCAGTGCTCGATGCAATTTACGTCTCTGCACTTTGCGTGGACGGATATTTTAGCGAAGTTCTTCCCCGGTCAGGGGCCGCCGCTATATAGTCCGCCTCCTCGGCGTGTACATATAAAACTTTCAGACAGGGTGGAATCCGCCGACCGGATGTTTCATGCAGATATCTCTACATTTATCCCGTCGACCTTTTTCCACAGCCATCGCTAGTCTGCTGGTAAACCACGCTGCTTTATACGAGCTCGCTGCTAAAAATGGCCAGCGCGTTCTCCAGACACGTTAGGTGCACCATGTGGTTGCTTGTTGTTTTGAGTGTTTTGATTGGAGTAGACGTGTTGATCAACTTTTGAAATATATGGGAACACCTCTTCGCGGGCTGCTGCTATTTTTGAGAGTGGAGAGAATTAATGGTACGCTTTGTTCCTTGAATTTCGTTCGTTTTTGGTGCAGATTTTGATAATAATAATCGCGGGTAATTTCGCTACGGAGATTATAGGAATTGAAATATTTCGAATTGTGATATGTGAACTGCTTCGGAAACTGCTTTTTTCTGAGATATAAATATTGTAGGAACGTTGGGTTACGGACATCGGTGATCGGGGTGTTTCAAATGTTTATAATTACAAAAGTTGAATGAACATTGACAGTTAATGAAAATAAATTTTGAACATCATCGGTGATCAGAGAATACTTTGTGCAACTACATTCACAGTTTGTGCAAGGTGTTGCAATCTCTACGACCACTGTACATCGAACAACCTAAGAATATTCCAAAGCGATGATCGTAAGAAATCCAACAGATAATCGCGGTATCCGTATTTACACCTTATCACCGGCAGTTGACATTCCATCGTCATCTAATTCCCAGTAATCGCACGGTACCCGCTTTATCGCCCGATAAATACAAACTGAACCTACAACTCGACAGGCCGGACTAGTTGGATCGGAATGAAACCGCGAATAACGTGCAAGAAACAAGTGTCACCATTCGTTAAAAGTTTCTGGTACTCGTATTCACGGAAATGTCGATCGGTCGAGAATGTTTTCACGAATTATCGTGCTGAATGGCGGCGAACAGGGACGACAAATAGGAAAAATACACGGAAAGACGGGGCCAAGCAAGTTTGCCAATTTCGCGGTGCGATTGAGCCGACGGATGTGCTCGGCAAGACGTGAGTAAGCCGCTTTATTACCAGCCGAGCGAAAGTTAAGTCCGCTTTTCAAACCCCTCGAATCTTTCTTGAAGTATCGATTAACTTCTCCGCTGCGAGGTTTAAAGCGCTTTGCCTTAAACACAACGAACACACGGACGCTGGGATATTCCCAAAAATCCCAGGGGAAGACACGGGAACCCGGTTGCAGAGCGTTCTGCTGCTACGAAGACCTTTAATTTATTTATCTTCACCGTGTACAAGTCGCGCTGCTAAGTTTCATGGATAACGCTTTGAGGAACTGGCGTTGATTTCGGCATTCGAGAGTGTTTCTCGGTTTAAGAAAGTTTTATTGGTATCAGTGAATGGAGTCTTCGGTGATCGATGATAGGATTTGAGATTTGAGACTGGTTCTGTTATGACGTGAAAAAGTTGCAGGTATTTTTGGTGTCTAGTGTGTGTTGTTAAAAGTGACGTGAAGGTGTTGATAGAGTTAGTTGAGGAGCGATGGGTCATCTTTTTTTTTCTTTTTTTTCTTTCTTTTTTTCTTTCTTTTTTTCATCATTCTTTTTCTTTAAAGAATTGGTACATTATGAATTTTATTATTATTATTGTTATTATTATGAGTTTACTTTAATGCGGTCACATTAACAATAGAGTCATTAGCGACCACTACACGGTACATGATTGTTACAATAATTGTGAATTTTAATTGGTATCTAAATTAAACAAAATTGATTTGTTAAAATAACTTCATGCTGATTTATAATATTCGGTGTACTACTGAACACAGCTGAGAAACGGAATATTTCATAGGCTACGGAAAGCCATTTCATCTGGTATTACCCTACTTGTTCTAGGGTTACGTTATTTGTTAATCTATGGCATTAATTTTGGAAATTATATGTATGCTTCGCTAATATCAATTGTAGCCTGCGCAAAAGTACGATTCCATAGTATTTAGAAACATAAAAAAATATTAAGAGTTCTACCTGAAACCATGCAATTGCACGAATCACATCTAAAAGCTATCTGTGAGTCAAGACCAGCATGACGTATCGATTACAATCCTGATACTGGTATTTCAACACACACGGAGGCTACAGTAACGTGGAACTGCATTTCTGTAACGTATCTTGCTCGAAAGATACGCGCACAATAAATTTATAACAATACACATAATCCTCTCTGCACAGTAAAATCTCAAACAAAGAGAAGAAAAAGAGTTTAACTAGAAAATAGAAGCACTATTTATCTTTCTACTTATCTCCTCGAACCTATTGATTTTCTTTCATAAAGTTCACGTGCTCCATTCACAGACTACCTAAACGTCCAAACTCTCCACTCTCTTCGATCACTCTGATTCAATCCTATTTACGTAAAACTTCCCAAAGCGACCCCAAGAACCAGGAATCCGAAGGACTGGCGCGAAAACAGTCACGACCGACCTACGCGTAAAAACGAAGACAAAATGTCCCTAAAAAGGGTTAAAAACGACGCTCGAAATCTATCGTTCGGAAACGGAGGGACGACTGTTCGATGGATCGGCGGGCTTGCGTGGGACGTAATAATTTACCAAAGAGGCGGAAGATAGAAAGGACCGTGACAACGGCGCGCGGTAGAAGCGGTGAAGCGTCAACGACGTGCCGGAATCCAGAGTATTCGTCGAGCAACCACCGATGGCAACCGATGAAAGGAGAAACTTCGATCGTTTATCACGCACGTTTCGAGGCCGAAGTTTCGCCGAAGTTAAACTGTTTGGACGAGCACGAGGCACGTGGATTATGAATCCAAATCGCCGATTGTTATCGTCCACCGCAAAGTTCCTGTACTTTAATCTTGCGTCTTTGAGCAAGCGTTTCGTGACCGTGCGGTTTCCTGACACCGTTCGAACTTACCGCCACTCCCTCTGCTAATAACCAGGCCATTAAATTATGCGTCCGGTCACTGGCTTTTCCAATTTCCTCCAATTGCCATTTTTCCTTTATTACGCTACTTGTCCCGTTTTTCCGCTCCCTTTCCGCTTATCCTCGGAACATCTCGGTCCTTTGAAGCGCCACTTTAGCGGTGCTCTCTGTGCTCTTTTGTGCGACTCCATTGAACGAGTTGAAATGTTCGATTGGTTCTTATTCGAGATGTTATTGTTCGAGTTCTGTCCTGTGACTGTTGATGAGAACACTTAGGGAGACGGTGGAACGGAGCGTTGAGTGTAAGGGCTGTTTGATTAATTTTAGGGTTCGTTATTAGTTTGAAGTTTATTCAGCGAGTAGTAGAATGAATTAGTAAAATAGGTTGGAATGTATAAAATGGAACGTAAAATGGTTTCTGAGAGGAGAGACTTCTTAATTAATATTCTTGAAGAAGAAGATAACGAATGGTGTTCGCGTCGGTAGTAAATTATATTCGTCGCTAGGTATACATGGGGTGGAACATGGTATCGCGAAGACGTAGAATACCTTAAGCTCTAGGGTTTATAATTGGAGTCAAGATTTTCGAGGCTCCAAGATAGTAATATAACTTTTTCCCTTTCTCTGTGTAATTCAGCTATTCTTATATCATTTTCTATTTATCGATTTGAAGTAGGATTTAAATAAGAGAAGGAAATTATTCTGATCGATTATGATAATAGAGACATAAAAGCAGCAACTGGTTAACCAAATAACCTTCAACAATTATAATTTGTAGCCTGATTATAACATTAACCTCGTATAAAGTTATTCGGTAAAGCTACCTCGAGCAATTATAACTTTTAGCCCGGCTATAATATCAACTCTAGATTCGAGTACGAGAAATTTAGTTCTTCGGGAATACAGCACCGTAAGCAACTCACAATTTACTTTTTCCTTTATGTCATCCCCATCCTTAAACGACTGAATACACACGTTTCTTGCAAGTCACCCTAACTTAGCATATGCATAAACCTACGCAGCGTTGCCTACACCGTCTTTCCTCTCTATCTTACCCGTTTACATTTGCGTTTCCCTATGCATCGAAAAATTTTCCAAGAACTCCGTTTTCGCGTCTCTGCAGGCCACATATTGACGAACGTCGTCGAGCATGAAAACACGGTTCCTCGATACCGCGGAAGAAAAGAATTCCAAGCGAGAGTAGGTCGAAGCAATTAATCAAATCACGGAAGAGGCGTGACGCCGGCTTTGAATATTCAGCAACCCGATATCGCGTAATAAAAAGGTTCGGTATATATTCGTTTAATCAGTTAATGACTTTCTCCACGCACGAGAGACGCGAGTGGATCAACGTCGGCCGCGAGGCCTCGTTCTTTGTCGCCGCGACCTCTTGTAGATCCCGGTCGCCGGAAGTGTCGACTGCGACCGAGGAACGCCACCGGATGCGGTTGACTTGGCTGCTCGAATTAATTGTATTATGTTTCGATGCTGATCGGTAATTAATAACATTGTTGGCATGACGACGACAACTTTTTATCATGCACTTTCTTCATACTCATTTTCGAGACATGGAATTTATAATTAAATCTTGATTACGAATGATTATAATTGCGAGTGATTACGGAACGATTACTAATTGAATAACATTATTAAGAGTTTGTAAATTTAGTAATTAATTCTAAAGCTACCGACGATTAAAATAGGCCTATTTGTACCCAAAGAAATAAAAATAATAGGTATTCTAAAAGATACATAAAGTAAGGAGAATAAATCTTTACCTATATTTTTTACAGAAAATAAAAATGAAAAATTCTCCAAACTGAATCGTTGTCAATTTATAGAATTTTTATGAGAACTTACAAGCAGGTCGTTTTGACGGCTTTGGTAGTTTTAGTGTTAAAATTTTATTAGTAGCTTATCGTTACATCAAGTTGTAAACTTTACGTTGCCACGTATGGAATTAACTCGATGTGGTTTAGTATTATCAAGCGTACATATTCGTAGTAATAACGAGGTGAAAAGGGTTACCTGTTCTCGATTGAAAAATTTAATTTGCAGGTATTTTATTCGAAGCAACGATTTATGAATTTATACAGTTTTTTTTTTAATAATGTTGGAAAGTACATTACGACTCTCCTAGTAAAAAAGAATCTTCGGTTCATCGGAAGTCTTGTCACAGTTCGTTAAGGGTTGGTTATTTTAAATTGGCTCATTGGCTGGATCTCTGACTTATAGATAGATAGGAAAGGAGCAATGAAGCAGAAAGGAAAGAGGAAATCGAAGAAGAAAAAGGTGGCCAATACTTTCTCGAATCCGTGATAAAATCTTCCCGAAAGTGTGATCGATTCGTGGAAACCCATAGAATTGCTTTCCTGAAAATCATCAGTCTCGATGACAGGCTCGACCGAGACTCTAAGCTCTAACCAATCTATCAGATTTGATTTCGATCAGTTTTAACTTTCTAGTTATTTTATTACTCGAATTTTTGCCAGAAACACGAATTTTTTTATAAATTTTTTCGCGACACTTGCTACTCTTTCGATTGATGGTTCCTTTTTTTTATTTTTTTTATTTTATTTTCTTTTTTTTTTATAGAATTGAATGATTTTGTGGAAATCGTTTGCCACAGGACAGTGATACACGTTTGATCTATTACAGGAAAATATATATATTTTTTTTTCATATTCGGAATTTTGATGCTCGTTTTCTGTGATATTTTTTTTTTACGATATTTTTGCGCCTATATTGATTTGGTACGTTGCATCAGGTTGTAGCATCATTATTTGATCGGCAATTAAAGTGTATTTGCATAATTTGACGGAAGCATGTTCGAGTGAAAATAACGTTGTTTACACTCTTGGATTATCGAGTTGTGTTATAACAATAATGCGTATTTTCAGAACAATTTCTTCTTTTGATTAAACACAGTTCAGCATTGCGGATTATTGACATAAATTAGCTGTTATTAATGTTGCTGTGGTACTAAATTTTACGTGTAATGAATATAAATTGTGCACATACAACACATATATTGTCATTTTTTCGGGATAATAATTTAAATATTTTTTTCGAAACTACCAGACCACTATATTTGTGAAACATGAAAAATAAGTATTTTCATCATGAATTTAATAATTTAAAAAAAACGAAATAGGTTATATGGAACGAGTAACGTAAAAACAAAATATCACCTAAACCCATAACGTGACATACATCGTTCCAATCTCGTACAATTAATGATCGTTTCCAACGTGAGTTATAATCGAGAAAAAAAAGCAAGTAATCTATACCGAATAGCATGTTTGACTCTAATTATATCATCAACTAACTACAGCTACATCGCAAAAAGCGCAGTTCTCATTTGATTACCAAAGTTAAGCTACATTAGCCATGGTTAGAGCTTAAATCGCTAACCATCCAGGAACTCCAGTCTACTAATAGTTGACCCGGTAACCGCAGTGGTAACATTAGCTGACATAACGAAGCAAACAAACCAGCGTAACAAATTACATGATCCATATGCTATTTATATCGTTTTAAAACACATCAACAATTCGTACACCATAAACTTCCTTTGGAACAGCTGTGAAACAAAATTCAACGATAGGTAAACCTATCAACCGGCACATATTTCGATCAAAGGAGTTAGTCAGCTAAATATTATTAAACGATAAATTTCGTGTCAACCTCTTTTGCTGAAACAAATCTGACCACGTCGCAATATGTTATTTCTACCACGTATAAATGGTGAAATTATAGAAGCTTCGTTAACCGGTAAATAAATAATTTATTTACCAAAGTAGATAGATGTTTAAATGGCGAAGCAACTTGCCTTCGTAGGTTAAACGGTCAACAAAATGGCGACTGGATATGACACTATTTTCGAGTTTACTGTCGAATTTTTTTCGAGGTATACTGTCGAGGTATATAAAATATATTTTTCACTTCCTAATTTAACTCTTTTACTACGACGGTCTCAGGCGAAAAACGGGACCACAGTACTTACCAGTGACTTATATCACTTGTTTGTGCCTTTGTATATTAAATCATTTAACCCTCTATAGCCCGAATTTTGTCTGCTTATTAGAGAACAAATTACGATTGATTACAGTTTTTCACTTTGATTTGAAAATGTTTTAACTAATAATTACCGTAGAATCGATCGTGGTGTCATTATAGTAATACAGTAATCAAATTTAATAGTGCAGTGATAACTAAACAAAATTAATTTTTTAAAATATAGATACAGTTGTAACTTACAATTTGTAACTTTTAAGTCACACGGTCCTATAGAGGGCTAACTTACCATGTACCCGTACAATAAATATTATTTTTGCCGATTGTAGGCCTGCAATTTGCAAATATGAATGCGATCTATTGGGTGACTGTACTTGTTCATAACATCCGATGGTCGAGCGACTATAATCGGTAGTATAAACATAGTATACAGAAGTTGATCGTGGTCAGCGACTGTAGTCGGCCATAGAAAGGGTTAAGCGTGTTATCACCTCTTCAAAGTGAACGGTGGCCAATGTAAAAAAATACGTGTAATATTTTTTCGAAATCTATATTATACCAAAGTTTCACCAACATCAACGTGTGTCAACTCCGTAACATTTCTTGTTAATGTTTTTTTCTTTTTTTTTTTTTTTTTGCTATATTTTATTTTTCAATAATATTACACGATATTTTGCTTAAAAAACTGTCAAATACAGGAACAAGAAATTCAATGCCTGCACGATACAAGTTTCCATAACGAAAACTATTGTGTGGTAGGAAAGATAGCATGTTCTTTCGGAACAATCTTCCAACGTTTCGCTGGCACGGCAAATACGTAAATATTTGAAATGATAAACAGAAAATCGCGTTATACGTAGTAGAGTGCAGCTTCCTCAAAGCGCCAATTAAGCAAAAAGTTTTATCGCATCAAGTTGCACATTTCGGTGGCACGGTTGCGCAGCTAATTCGACCGCGTTGTTCGTTCCTTTTGTTTGTTCGTTGAAAACCCGCCATTTTGCAAGCCAAATAAATGCGAATCGTAGGACGTAATATTCCATGTTCCTCGTAAACCGATTCACCGCGTAAAATTAATACCGCCCGAAATGCGATTTTTCGACAAATTGGCTTCCATTCTAAAAAAAGAGTAACGTCTCTTTTATTAAAGCAGTATATTTGGTGTGATTAGCGAACAAAAATTATAAAATAGTTCTTCAGGATAATCGCAGGATATCTCAATCTTATGCAGGTTATGAAATATACTTTTTTTTTATTTTTCAGCTGTTTTTAATAGTATACCGAATAATATAAATATTAATGTCATAAGTACATCAATTTTTTTTTTACTTTAGATATCAATTAAATTTACAATACATTAATTCTTAAAAAAAAGGTCCATTGCTTTCCAACTTATTTCAAATAGCGAATCTGAATTTTTCCGTGTGTACAGAATGTTCTTGGCTACTGTTGGAAATAATTTTAAACGATGATTTTACAAACCAAAATAAGAGACAAAATTGAGAATAAGAAAATTGGGTTTGAGTCTTCGTTTTTCAATTGGAAGCAGTCAAAAGATCACCTAAAATGTTTTCGAGGCATTGGTGGTTTTACGATCTCGTTACATTCTTTCCATCAACTGTACGTTCGCCTCGATTCGTGTTACGCGAGATTATTACTAAATCGAACTGTAATTGAAATGAAACGGAACGTTAGGAGGCGAAATTGCGAGATCGTTTGAACATGGAACGTGCACTCTGGTGACGTTTCCTTTGAAGGGAATTGAAATGTGGTTCCTTCGCGTGAATAGTTGGAAAGTGCCTGTGTGGTGGTTTAATATGAAACATGGTTGATCATATGTGAATGATAAGAAAGTATTAGAATTAAAACGATGTTTCGTGTTTGATGGTGGCGGGTTGTGGACGTATCGCGAGAAAGGTAAATATGATTTATTCGTCACGTGATTCTTTGATCAAATATTATTATCAGTTACTATCGGTGGGGTTCGGATATCGGTTTTAAATTTTTTTCATCGCACAGGACGCAAGTGTAAAACATGGAGTAAAGTGTTTTTTCCTGTTGGAAAACTACGAGAAATGTTTTCTTTTTCTTTTTTAAATCATAGATATCGAATATTTTTTGGTTTATGTAACAAGATATGTATAGAATGTTACCAAAAAATAACACGTTAAAATGAAACAATGAGTTTTATAAACCGAGCTTTTAGTGTAAAAACGTTACTCCATAACTGTAATCTTGAACATGAAAAAAATCAAGACAATTATTAAGCATAAAGCATAACTTAATAATTAAGCATAAAGTAAATACAAATAGAAAAAGTCGTGGTATTAGAATACTAATTACATAAATTAAAAAAAAAAAAAAAAAAAGAACGATTTATAATGATTTAATACATCTCCATCAATTCCATTCATTAATACATTCATTCAATCCTCGGTAAATTAATCACAAAGAATCGATCAACTAAATCGTTCAATTTAAACGAACGATTCATTTGTATCCGTAAACTCGAGTCCATCAAACCTCGAGCCAATCGATTCTTTCTCTCCTCTCAGCTTCTGAAGACCATTTATACCAAGTAGAAGAAACTCTCCATCAGACGAACGATTTACCCCATCCACAGCGAAAGAGGAACCGAAACCCTGATAGCACCTCTCGTACCGGCGATACCAATCGTTCATAACGAAAACGTAAACGATATCGCGTTCCTCTGGAAGCTTTCTGCGCGAATCACCGCATCACCGTGGAAAGTACCTACATCGAGTCGACCGAAATAGCCTGCCGATCGTCTCGATCTTAATTACATAACCTGGTATTTATCTTGGCACGAACGAATCGCGCGGAATTCGCGCGCTATCTGGCTGGCAATTAAGCGGTGGTGAAGAACGGAGAGAAGCTATTAACTCGGCCGTCTGGCGAGTTCGAGGTCTCGGGATTGTTGCTATACTTTCGCGATAATGGCGAATTAATAGAGTAGCGGTTAGAGGGTTGTCGTAGCTGCTCGGAAAAGTTCTCGATATCCGTCCTCCTCGTCGTCTTCTTCGGTCGCAGTTGTCGCGGGAACGCGAACCGCGAGACGGTAGACGGTTAATTAAGGAAACCGTTAACTGGGGAGACCGACTTATCTGCGACGATTGGCTGCTAAGTTACCCAACGGAGCAAATGTTTCAGAGTTTCAATCAGCTTCCCTCCCATCCCTCGGCTACCTCCAACCTGTACCGCGTGGAATAGCTACTTTGCAGTCGTTGCCATAAGACGCTCTTGAATGCGATTATAATAAATTCTTCGCTGAAAGTTGCCGAAGCGCACGAATCCGCTTTCGATGATAATGGTGGAAAGAGGGAGGACAGAAGGAGAGTTATGCTCGTCGTCAGGCCCGTCTTTCAATCCTCGATGCCGAGATTACGATTTACATGACAAACCTTCAAGCTCCTTGTCCATCGCGTTACTCGAAGACTTCTAGGGTTACACGGAGATCTCGACAACGTTATATTTTTTTGGTTTTTTTTTTATTTTGCTTCTTTTTTTTCTTGGTTTTTTTTATTTTGCTTCTTTTCTTTCTGGGTTTTTTTTATTTTGCTTCTTTTCTTTCTAGGGTTTTTTTTTATTTTGCTTCTTTTTTTCTTGGGTTGTTTGCACTTTGTTCTTCCGCCTTTTCTCTCTTTACGTTAAGTGATTTCGGTTCATAACTCGATTGTGTGGCCAAGTGTTCTATCGCGTTGGGGGAATTGAAAGAGCGAGAAGATTTTTGCGAGCGAGGCCTAATGTGTTATTGTGGATTCTTTGTATTTGTGTGTTTAACTTCTTGTTTTCTTGCTTTCTGTTTTAGATGGCTACGTAAATTCTTTTCGCGTGGAGGCTTCATGCAGGTACGATGGTTGTCTTCTTTCTTTGGATTATTGTTATGGAGTTTGGGAATTAATGTATCAACTGGTTTGTAAAAAGAATTTGTATTCTCTATTGAGAAATGAGTCTAATTTTTATGTTTTCTTATTGTTACATGAAATTGTTAACAAATAGTTAAGAACTGCAGTATTGATTTGCTCAGAATAAATAAGAACATTTTTCATACAGTTATTAATAAATTTTTCGTTCTGCCGAAATATAGGTATCTTTTTTTAAACGTCGGAAAGTATTTCAATTATAAAATATGACACAAGTTGAAGGTAAATCTTTATTTATATTCCGATGCACTAGCAGATGTTACGAGCAGTAGTTTTATCTGTTGTACATTCAAAAAGCATAGTGAACCGCTAAAAGTTTCATAAAATGATTCTCACTCGCTGGTTTATGTAATCTTTCGAAAAACTTGCCTACTTTTTTATAATTTTATGTTTGAAGTCCCTTTTCATTCCTCGCATTAATATCATAAAAACTTTCGTTGAATAATTCCCTGTGTCTATAGACTCGGACAATAAGGCGGAGTTAATATTAACATTACACGTTCTATTCGGTACTTACTTAGGATCGTCCCAAAGTGATAACCATACACTTTTATACAACTTTGGTATATTATACTTCTCAAACAAATATTTAACAAGTATTTTTTTTTCTTTTTACAATAATTCGCATTAAAAGGGCGAAGATCATCCTCAGTGTTGAAGTTAGGGTAAAATGAAGCAATGACGACCACTTGACCAATAATTTTATTAAAACTGAGGTATAAAATCAAATATTTGTTGCAAGTTATTGTTTAAAAATTTGACTATTAAACTATTAACCGAATAATAAAATTTTTACTTTGGTATTCATTTTTAGGGTGAAAATAGGCAGTTGAATAAAAAATACGTTTGACCGCTGTTGTTCACACTGTCGGGACATTGTATTCTCAGAATTAATATTGAAACGAAAATTTAAAAAATATTTTTTTCGATACTAGGTTCTTTTAACATAATCATGACCATGATAAAGGGATCTTTGTTCGTAAAAGTGTTCGCAGTCGGCGAAACTGGGAACGGTAAAATAATTTACAAAATGAAAATCGTAATGAATAACGTATGAGGTCGGCCGGTTTATTTCGCGTCTCGATAGCACGGCCCAATGGTATGCCGCGCGTTATTTCATGCATCACTGCGAACAAATTAAAACTTTATCTTTTATGGGTCGTGTACAGCGTGCTCTGTTCGTTTAGTGAATTTTTAATGCGGTATGAAAAAAAATTAGCCAACAATTTTTATAAATAAAATTGTTCGATTTGGAAGAATTTAATTTGTAACAAATTTAAAAGAAATGAAACTTTTCGCGTTAAATACGTCTGCTAATAATGGGAACCGATATTTCGAAGATCGTTGTAAATCAAATTGACAAGTGGGTAATCAAATATTTTGAAATATTTTTGAAAATATACCAAAGTATTGATCGATATATTTTAAAAGTAGAATTATTTTCTTACTTTCGGGTTGCATCCTTTGATATTTTAATCACGTAAATCGATCTCTTGAATAAAACCGTCTACAGTGTAATATTATTACTGACCCCAAGAAATTCAATAATGCAGACCAACACGATCTTTGAACAATCTTTAAATATAAAATATCCAAAAGAAATAAATGTTTCGTTACAATAATCGACGCTATTTTTTATTCAAAATTGAACACATCTTAAATCTAAATTATTGAAGCAACGTTCATTGGATTTTCTAATTAAAAAATTTTTAACAACTTTTTAGCATTTTATCATACAATACACGATAACAGATATATTTAAATAAATGAAATCGATCGGAACATTCTATACAGAAACAGAGCGTGGCTAATGTGAAAATAATCAAGATGGCGGCGAAGAAGGTATGGCGATTGAATCGTTGCTACGAAAATTTGATATTTTATGGTACCGATCCTTCGCTCCGTACGTGTCGATCACAACAGAGTTTACGTCACGCGGAATTCCATTGGTTCGCGGAAATATTTACAGTATTTTCGAAAATGCGATTTCCTCTTGGCGACTAGTATTTTACGAGAAGTATGGTTGAACGTGAATTATTAAAATATCGGTGGGCCACGAGTATCCGGCAAAGTGTAGAAAGCTATCGGTATCCAATTCGGGTAAATAGAAAAGAGCGGAGAAGAGGAATGAAGAAGGGAGAAAACAACAGAAAAAAAAAGAAAAAGAAGAAAATGATTGGCGGGTTGCCTTGATATAGCGAGACGATGAAACTCGAGAGAAACGAGGCCGTCGTCGCCGAATCTATTGAACTTTCGTATCAAAGTAGAAAAGAATTATCTGTATCGTTGGGCTAACGGTGCAGCCGTCACCGTCGTTCCGAACCCTCGGGATTTACCGAGGGAATATTTTCTCCGGGTTCGTCGCGACACAAATCGTCGCCGAAATGACCCAGAGATCGTATTTTCGCGCGGACATATTTTTGATACACTTAATTAAACCTTCGATGAAATTTTGTTGAAATATGTGCATATTGCTACGGAGTAATTTACGTGAAATTTTCTGTGTCTTGTAGCTAAAATTTATGTCGCTACTTTGCATTCGTAGTGGCGTAACTCAAAAAATATCAAATTTGCTTTTCTGAAATATAAGATTTATATTATGTTTCTATTTTTACCAAGTTCACCAGAAACCAGAATAATTAATTAAAGGTCTGTATTTAGTACTTCAAAAAATGTAAATTTCAAGAAGCCTGAGAAATTTAAATTTCTTAAATTGTGCCACTGTCAATGCTAATCAACATTTGCATGCATCAATGCAGATTACTATTCGCATTAATTCGCAACGGATCAATGTGCAACGAGGAGTAGAGATTCAACGACTATTAACATCGATGCCAGATTTTTCGCAAAAGTGATCTTACAAATTTCCACACATTTGTAACAATTTTAGCACAGCGTTACAACAGTACCTATTAAATATTGAAACAAATTCAGGTTCATTGCGAATCACCCTGAAATCAATCAAAACCTGAAATTCACAACACACGATTTCCTCTGTGAACCTATAATCGTATTAAACTTGAAGAATTCTAATTATCAACAGTTCCATATGCGTGCTTCTGTTTTACCACGCTTTAACAGTTCGAGACAAAAAAAAAACCTCGTGACAATAATTCCGAGAACTCCACAAGAAGTGTCTAATACTTCAAGAACACAAGGTCTCCGCGTTACCGTCTGCTCGCAAATCCTTTCAGCTACCCCGGTGCAGAATTTACCGAAAACATCTCTCGGGTTGCCTACTTTTACAAAGTACTACTATAAAGAAACCGTTCGAACAGCACTCTCATTGCTTTACCTACTCTTCCATTCGGTCCGGGTCTCATCGGTTTCCAGTCGGGGGAAGGCGTTGCGAACCAAGTTCGATCCCGGCTGTAGCTCGTATATCTCGGTGCCGACATTTCTTATCTCGGTGAACTCTGCAGCTTCGCGGCGGTAAACAATGCCCGAAGCCGTTTCACGGGTCAAGGAGCCGCGAACCGGCCAGGTGAGCACGTGCTCGAGGAAGTCACGTTTTCGCACATGGGGGGCAACACATTCATCATAAAAAGCTCGTTACGGCACCACTTGTTGTCCGAGCCTCAAGCCTTTCGACGTGTCTACCGTGCTACGAGAGAACGGCTCGCGCGCCTAGGAGAGGCGTCGTTTTCTAGGCGACAAATTGAGGATAAAATTGCCCGCGGTGGATCGCTCTTCCGGATCCTCGTTTCGTATCACGTGGCGTCCTAAACGTTGTCGAGTGGAATTTTTTATTTTTTACTTTTTTTTTTTGTTATTTATTTATTTGCTTATTTACTTTTATCGTGGCTGTTCCATCGTGTAATCGTTTGGGCTGTTTCGGTGCGTTTGTGGAAATAAAGGTTTAATCGATGATGGAGGAGTTTGTTGAATGTCACTTGATCGATTGTCGAATGGACGTTGTGTATGTATAGCTAGGTGCTTTACAGAGAGTTTTAAAATAATTTATGAGAAAGATTTTTTAAAGGAATTTTTATATAAAAGTCATCGTTATTGGGGAACAAAATTTCCTATTGTTAGGATGAGATAGGGAAACTGTACACCTACTCGAATCGCTGACAGTATATTAACATTTATAATTAGCCAACCGATAACTGGAGCTCAACAGAAATGATAAACAAAATGACGGGCAGCGCGTTGTTAAGGAAAAGATGAAAGATCGTTTGATTAGATCGTGCAGCGATTTATTTCGAAACGGGGAGATCTTCTCGTTCAATCATTCAGCGATTTATTTCAAAATGGCGGACCTCCCCATTCGGTTGGCTAAGTGTTAATACATGCTTTTTAAGAAAAGTACTAGCAAATTTTTCATTTTTGAACGATTAATCGTAATTAATACGGTTCTTGCGGACTTGTGGGAAAGTTGGTATTAATGGGAATCTCTTTGCTGGTGGAGTATAGGAGGGTCGCCGCAGTTTTTATCCAGTGTCTCTTAGGTCTTGGCAATTACCCCATCTCCCCCTATCAGAATCTCTTCAGTCCCATTTTTAAAATAATCCGGCATCGGAATCTTATCTAACATACAACCCTTTCTATTCTGAACACTCGCATCTTCCTTCAACCACGAGTACTTTTCGTCTGACGCGAAGAAAGGTAGATTCGGAACACGTGCGAGTACCAAACACAGCATCGATTAACGCACCGCGGCACAGCTGTTCGCGGCTACTCGAGTTTTCAGTCAAGTCGTGCACCGACGAACGGGTTTACGCGTTGATAAATATCCAACTTGAAAGGCCGTCGGTCCGGGTTTCGAATCGAGTTCGAAAGTTCATCGCGTTACGCCGCGAAGCAACGGCGCGTGCAACGGTACGTCGACCGGATCGGTTTGTTCGTGCGTGCGGTTTCGCGTGAGAATCGAATTTTTCCCGCGAAACGCGAAGATTAATCTTGGCCACAAACAGGCGGCCGACACGCGACGCGATCATCCGACAAGAACGCTTTCGTCGATCGCTGCCGCGTGCAATCCGTCCATTCGGGACGGCCATCGGACGGTGAGAAACGATTGATCGTGTTATGGCTGTTGCGACAGCGTAATTCGAATGATTGATTTTTAGGTATCGTGGTACTGCGTTTATCGATGTATACATTTATTTATTGCGTTGCGATCGTTAAATCCAGCCTTTGAGATTTCTTTGATCCGACAATACGCTCGTTTGTTTATTCCTTGTAGTACCGTATCACTTTAGTGGGTACCATTTAAAATATCTTGAAAAATATGCAGTTTTTAAGGTATTTATTGAAATTCGTAAAATTATTACACGTGTTTAAATTATGTTAAGGTACTTTTAATTCTATGGTATTAAAATGTTTATTCCTCATAGTACCGTACTAGTTTCATGGGTATCATTTAAAAATATCTTGAAAAATATACAGTTTCTAAGGTATCTATTAAAACGAGTAAAATTATTACAGGTGTTCAAATTATATTAAGGTACTTTTAATTCTAAGGTATTAAAATGTTTACTCCTCGTAGTAGCGTACTAGTTTAATGGGTACCGTTTAATAATATCTTGAAGAATATACAATTTTTAAAGTATCTATTAAAATTAATAAAATCATTACACGTGCTTAAATTATATTAAGGTAATTAATACTTTTAACTCTAAGGTATTAAAAGGGTTAAGAAAAACTTTTCAGTTATAAGAGAAACGAAGTTACAATATAGAATCGAAGCGACAGATTTTTCATACCAATTTGTTCCAAATTAAAAAAACGACCGTAAATCTACAAGAAAGTCGAAAATAATTTTATTCCTTTCCTTTTTCTTATTTTTTCATACAGATCCTTTCGACTCTTACCACCGGACCAGAAACCCCCTGTACAATTATAAACAAATCGTTGTTAGTGACGTTTTTCGTGCCATTCCTGTTCGCTCCTTGTCAATGTCATTGATTCCACGATAAATAACAGAAACCAAATTGAAATAGAAAAAGGTTTACCAGGTTCGAATGCTCCTAGCCAGATCGCGATTTCGTAACTTTAAAATCTGCAAGGTACACGCGTGGCCGTGGCAGTCGTAGACTCGGCTGCTTTTTTATCATCCATTTTGTCAAGCGCGGCAGAAACGAGCCAGAGGCGGCCTGTGCCATGGTGGATGGATATAAAATAGGTAACGCGGCTGGAACGATAACACACAGCCACCAGCGCGTTCCATTTTGCCTGAATATCGAGTGGCAGCAACGGGAGCAGTCAGTCGACTTCTCGATTGTGTGTTATTGGGTGCTTTCGACGCGTCTGACTTCCATCCGAGCTGACGGAGGAGAGGGAAAAAAAAAGAAATTTTTTCACCTTGCGCGTTCCATTTTTACGCAATGCGTGCCCCGAAACAAGCGAGCGACGGAAAAACGAAAAATAAGATGAAATTTCCGAGTGTCGACGAGCGGCGAACTTTCATTCGTTCTTCGAGCTTAGCTGCGTTACATGGTGAATTTTTTTTTCTTTTCTTCTCCTTTTTCCTTGTTTCTCGAAGCTTTTTGTATGGGTACTTTTTTCATTTAGCCGCTGTGTAAGCTGAACGAATTGTAGCGGTTGAATTGTAAGCATGAGTGGATTAATGGAGAAAAGGTGTTTGGAAAATAATTTTTTAACGATGTCCAGATGGTTTGGATACGCTTGGGTTGTAAGATATTTGCAATCAGACTTTTTTATGATTTTTATAAGTTTATCCGTGGGTTATTCATTCTTAGTTTGATATTCAATTCAATTCTTAGTTTGATAAGTAGACTGTGAATTTTTATGTATTACAGTGGAATCATTCGTATTTTTCACATTCATATTTTTATACAAGTAATTTAAAAAATAGGAGCAATTATTATTCATTAGTAAGTATTATGACGAGTACCGTGCATTGAATTTATTTATACATTCTTGCTTGTTACGTGCCATAATATATTTCCATAAACGCATAAAAATGTGCAGTCTGTTCATAAACCCATTTGACTTTTATCCAATCACAGTGTTGGAACAATAACAGTTCAATTCACCCCCTGTGACAAGACACATACAAGATTGAGGACAAAAAATGTTCAACCCTTAGGATCAGATTTGCAGCGTGTAAAATCGTTAATTCAAAGTTTCACGGGGGCTGATTTTGATCGAGCGACAATACGTCGCGTCTCGGCGATAAACCTCTTTGATAAATAAACGCGGGACAAGCGTGACGGCGACGACGAAGACAAGGGTGACTAGGCTGAATTCGGGCCGAACGGGACAGTTTTGACGTCAATGAGGGGGAACAAAGTAAAGTAGAGCAGCACCGTTTCTCAGCCTTTCGCTCGTAAATTTTTATCGACTCGGCAAACTTTGACCCTTCGACTGTTCTCCGTACCCCGGGGGGAGCTTGATTAACTCGGCAGTGATCGCGCTTTAAATAGTAACCGTCGCAAGAGTACGTCCACGCGGCCTCGATTCTTCCTTGGAACCGAGCGAACGGAGTGGACGTTCCGGGCGAAAGAACGTTTCGAGCTGAAAGAAAGGGCGGAGAACGAATAAATTACGTAACGGGAACGCTCGTTAAGTTTTTCTTGGCAAAGTTTTAGGAGAAAGCTTGGAATGAAAGTGGATTTTAGTTGTAATTTCGATGCCGGTCGAGAGTTGGGCGAACGTTTTTCTGCGATGAGTCTGGTAAATTTGAGACGATCGGTGGTTACAAAATTATTGATTCCTGAATGTCGATGCGTTATTTTCTTCTTAATTGTTTTGTAACGGAGACTTCGATAAGCGAGCGATCTTAATAATTTCAATCGTGAATTAAGATCGTTGAAACTTATCAGATAATAGATAAGTCGTTGAAAGCAACTAGGTCATGTACGAATAGATAGCGTATTTCGATAAACTTTTCTAGAATATACATATAATTGCTAGAGTTCGGAGTAATCTAAGCGAGGTAAACAGTTGATTTCTATTGAGGAAATAGAACGTAAAAGTAGAAAGTAAAATTAGCTGTTTAAGTTAAAGAACCGCAAAACGTTCGATCTCCGTTAAAAATCTTTTCTTCGCTCTCTAATTATTTTCATAACATTCATCGAGCATTCATCTTTCATTCAAAATGAATCTTCAATGTGGAGCACGGTAAGATCTGCAATTTTTTCTCTTTTTTTTTTATTGTTAAACATTGCGACATAAAATCTCCATCAATTATTAAAAATCTAGACGACACGACACCGTCCGCGTTAATTAATTTTTCAACGCCAAAGCGAAGCTCTGCTTACGAACGGTTCTATCCATCCGTACATGGATATATATTTTTAGTAAACATAGAAACGGCTACGACGGATTCGAGTGCGCGGACTCTCAATCTATTCCAACGGAGAATTTCATTATGTGCCAACGCCATTGCTCTATTTACATAATTTTAATGGATCGCGGCAGGCAAAATTGAAACACCTCGGCTCGATTCAACGGGCCCTCGCGAACGGTTGAGAAGCACTGGAACCAGAGGACAAAGATAAAGTAGCGAATGAAATGTTGGCGGGAATACAGTCGCGCCAAATTTGGAGAGGAAAATGAAATGTAAACTGGGACGGTGGGCGTTTATTTTCCCGTTCTTTTGCCATCCTCTCTGCTCCCTATCTTCCTTCTCTGTCGCTGCTAAGCACAAAAACGTCGCGACAAAGAGGTCAGTTTCGTGGATTAATCATTTACTCGCGATTATTATCGGCCAGCGGGACANTTAAAATATTTTACAATCCGGATCGATTATATGTACCAAAAAAAAAAAAGAAAAGAAAAAATCANCCGACGCACAATAATAATTCAGTGATTCGCTTGCATTATTAAGCGTGACTGAAACGATTTGTTTATCGTAGAAATGTTTTTTTCTCTTTCTTTTTAATACGAACGAGCGATGAATTTTAGCGAATAATATTTGGTTGTGGGTTAATGTTTCAGGTCAAAAGGACGAGTTTTCTTTAATAGAATTAGGTCTGGAATTTTGGGTAATCTTAAGTAGTCGCTTGATGGATAAGATAGTTCGGTAACTAAGTTAATTATTTCTGAAACTTGGGCGAAGCAATAAACCGTAGTTGATGATCAATACGTACTTCTGGTTAATGCTAAGATGCCATTCTGTGATAGTCAGGAAGTTACAATATTGCCTCTATAACGACGAGCGTGCGTTTATCGTAAAATATAAACACAAGTTTCATTTATTATCAATTAAAACCTGATATGAAATTCATTTTTCCCAAGAAGATCAACTTTGTATCGTAAAATGAAGAAAGAAACTCAGATAATAATAGCATCCTACAAAATAGCTGCTTCTACGTAATTTAATTTTCGCTTCGAAATTATTTTGTGACTTTTACAATTTTAGGAATAGAAATAGTGTGGTAACCTTTAATTTTTAATAAGAACATTTAAACATTAATAACCTTCAAATTTGAATAAGAACATTCGAATATTAATAACCTTCAAATTTTTATTAAAACCTCAAAATGCTAGTAAATACGAACTGAGAAAAAAAGATTAAACAAACGTTTGCCGACCGAATACAAGCTCGCGAATAAAATACAAAAGGCGCACCACAGAAACCTATAACGATTCTATTTAACCACAATTATTTACGCTCTTTCGTCAAAAACGACCAGCTTTCAGCAATCCACGTTGAAGTAAATTTAAAATAAAATCGGTGGAACCTCGTGTAACTTCAGCAGCAATTTTCCTCAAATTATCGGTCGTGAAATAACGAGATGCGCGTTTCGAGAGCACCTTCGAAACTCTTGGAGCAAGAGCGTGCGACGGTCGCGCCCCGCGAAAATTATGTCGGCCATTGTGTCGGCCAGATGTATGGATTTGCTGTTTTCGAGAGACGCTTCTGGGGACCCTAATTGCTCGCGATTTTGCGCCAACTTGCTGAGAAATTGAAGAGTCGAGAGTTCAGAGGCGTTGCGCGTTTCCAGAATCCCAATGTTTGAGTCTCAATAGCGTTGTCGGGTTACGTTAGAGCATAGTTAACAAGAAACGTTGAACACAGGCTTCGTCTACGAAGTTCTGTCCGGCGTTTCGTCCTCTGCCATAGTTGGCTCGGAACTGGTGGAATCAACAGTTTTATGGTTGTATTAAGTTGTATATTATGCACTGGGTTTCAGTGGTAATGAGAGCAGAGTGGTAAAAGATAAGTTTGCGTAAGCTTTAATGAATTCGAATGACTGAAACAAGGTCGAGAGGAAATGTTGAAGCGGTATCAAATTATATCAGCGATAGGACTATTACGTTTATTTGTTTATTTTTTTAATCCGAGTGTATTCAGACGGATGGAGGGTATTTATAAGAAATTACAGGATTTTCGTGAAATAGAAAAATTCTTGTCATAGGTTAGAATTTTTTGCGGTTATATTTTGCAAAGAATAGCTGAGAAAGATGAAGTTCTATTTTCCTTTTTTTTTAATTCATTGTATTTTTCGGTGAAAAAATGGTTGCTATGGTATTCCAGGGAACTGTTATTCAAAGATGTACGATATTTATGCGATTGAAAAATTAAGTAACGTCAAATAATGATTACGTTAAGTTTCTTGTATTTGGTAGAAAAATTAAACCGATACTCTTAAGAATACACGGCTTTAAGTTTATTTTCCGCATTCTGAACACAAACTTTGCGAAATGTGATGAAAAGTAGCTCCCAAAAGAAATAGAAAAACTAATCCCGAGTTCTTAATTACCCTCATCTCCATCCAGACATGCAAACAATATTCCACTTTCGTTACATTTTAATGGCTTTTTATCTCTGCTCGATGTACCTGTGCAAACTCAAGTTGCACAAAACACGAGTTGACGAAAAATCGAGATCGACGATCGAAAGAGCACTTCGAACGTGGAACATGGAATTGAATGCACAAAAACGAGGAACAGCGTGTACACAGCGAGAGAAACGAGTATGCCGTGTTGCTAGATTTTCGGGAAGAAAAGGTATCCAATTAGCATTTGCGACGGTGGTAAACAGAGGCTCGGGGAGATGAAAAACGGGTACAGAAATTCGTCATTTTTCCTACGTTTCGAGTCTCTCGGATCGACTTGCATTCGCACAGCTTCTCTTTTGTGCTCGTCGCACGCTAAACGCTTCCATTGCTCTACGTTCGAGCGCTTCGCCGTTTAATTTGCATTTTGTCACTGTGTTGCATATTGTTTTCTCCAATTTGACCCTCAACGAACGCTTCGAAAGCGATCCTCTCGAACAACTCTTGGCACAGAGCTCTGATTTTCTCGCAAGCTCTCGTATCTCTTTAGGCCATCGCGAGACGATAGAAGCTGGAATTTCCTGGATTGTTGAGATAGCTAGCGTCAACGCGATTCTGAACGAATCTCCTGGATTGTGAACCTGATTACGCTTGATTTATGTATCGACTAAAACTACGGGATGAAGTATTGTGTATGGATTTTGAGGAAACTTTGTCCCATGAAGAGACGAACAGTGGAAAAATATTTATTTTATAATCGATGATCTGCGTAGATTAGCATTCGTCATCTGTCATTTGTAAAATGTTTAAATATGAAAATGCGATTTAAAAGGTAGCACAAAATAGAAAATTGTATGAAAAGAAAATTCTAAAATTCTAATTCAAACTGAAATTTCTAAAAAATAATAAGCTTCTTCATAAACTTTGATTCTCCAAAAACATTTTTTCTTCAGACTGAGTCACTAATAACTCAACTCAGTAATTGATGAGACATATGATAAATAATTTTNTGATTCTCCAAAAACATTTTTTCTTCAGACTGAGTCACTAATAACTCAGCTCAGTAATTGATGAGACATATGATAAATAATTAAAAAAAAATATATATATTTTTGATATTTTTAAATTAGACGATAGTACTTGTAGTTCAAATTTTTAAGTTTCTTTTTTATGAGATTTTTAATTTGTGAAATATAGACGAATTATGATCCAGAATATTAAAAAATATTAAAAAATATAAAAAAATTATATTTAATTAATTTTTTTATGCATGAGAAATATTCTTCCAACGCCATCAATATTATCATTATTAAAAAATCGGCATTCCGAAGCTACATTGAACCAATCTCGATCGTCGATGAATTAAACCGATTAGAAAGATGAAAAAAACTCGATCCGTCATGAACGTCAACTTCCATTAAAGTCATGTCTAGCGAAAAAAAGAAGCTTAATCAGTCTTAACTGCTACAATTATAAGATTGATAACTTGTTTCCAACGTAGGAACGCATGCAGCCGACTCTCCACCTTCTTCGTGACTCTTCGCAGAATCGATACGACTCCGCGAACTGTTTCGACCTTCTGAAACATTCTTATCGTCAATTGGTGGCGGGAAAATAAGAATGGACGATAAAGCAAATGGTTCACGCACCAAAACCCACGACATTCCACGATGGGGGCATAAATTAGCGATTCCAAGCGGTCCAAGTACTTCGGCCATAGTGGTATCGATTCTGATACGCACGCGACGTGTTGCACGCGAAGAACAGTAATTTCGATTCAATTTTAATAATATTAATAGCAACTTTGTTTCCTGAATACGTAATCTATAATACATACACTGACAAACAAAAAAAAGTATATTCAACGACAAAGAATTACGAAAACAAACAGATACCATAAAATGCAATNAATATTAAAAAATTATATTTAATTAATTTTTTTATGCATGAGAAATATTCTTCCAACGCCATCAATATTATCATTATTAAAAAATCGGCATTCCGAAGCTACATTGAACCAATCTCGATCGTCGATGAATTAAACCGATTAGAAAGATGAAAAAAACTCGATCCGTCATGAACGTCAACTTCCATTAAAGTCATGTCTAGCGAAAAAAAGAAGCTTAATCAGTCTTAACTGCTACAATTATAAGATTGATAACTTGTTTCCAACGTAGGAACGCATGCAGCCGACTCTCCACCTTCTTCGTGACTCTTCGCAGAATCGATACGACTCCGCGAACTGTTTCGACCTTCTGAAACATTCTTATCGTCAATTGGTGGCGGGAAAATAAGAATGGACGATAAAGCAAATGGTTCACGCACCAAAACCCACGACATTCCACGATGGGGGCATAAATTAGCGATTCCAAGCGGTCCAAGTACTTCGGCCATAGTGGTATCGATTCTGATACGCACGCGACGTGTTGCACGCGAAGAACAGTAATTTCGATTCAATTTTAATAATATTAATAGCAACTTTGTTTCCTGAATACGTAATCTATAATACATACACTGACAAACAAAAAAAAGTATATTCAACGACAAAGAATTACGAAAACAAACAGATACCATAAAATGCAATGTTTAACGACAGAATACGCCATTTTGATGCCTAACCCAGGTTGAACAAACAATTTAAAACAAAAAACTGAGGAATGCTGACCCCGTTTTTTAACAGAAGAGTTCATCACAGATTTAATTCACAGCCAAAGTAAAAAAAAATATTCCCTAAAATAAATATATGGATCTATAATATTAATATTAATATTTACAATATTTAATGTACTACCAAAAACAGCTAAAGAACAGAATATTTCATAGTCTACACAAGATTACTTTATCTCAACATACAAAAATAAAATTATTAAAAAGTTGCATAAATAATAATGGTTCCTGATAAAGATCGCAATTAAATTTTCAGAAGTAGTACAACAGGTCACAGTTACAATAATGTTATCACAAAAGCAGAACAAGAGAATTATCACTTTACTCTTTGAACGATGACGAAGATGAAGTGAAACAGAAGAGAAAACGAGCAAGAAACGAGCCAGAAAGAAACGAAAAATGGGCGTCGACGTGAGAAAGGAGACGCATGACACGATCTGACACCGCGAACAGCTCGAGTGATTAAAATAAAAAACGAACGAGAGGTGCCGCGTGGATTTCGAGGCTCGATACCGGATGCACTTTCGCTGCGGCAATCTGACACGGTCGTTCCTCCACCACTGGCCCCGTTTTCTCTGATCGCGGGAACGAGTTCCCGCGACACAGGCCACCCGTGGATTTCCGCACGACGGAGGAATGAGTAATGCCTAATTTGCATTTTGCGTGTGACTTTGTTTTCGACGTAACACCGAGTTTATTAATAATGCAATGGACGGGACGCGAATACGCGAGAACGACAGCGTCACCTTTTTGCTTGCACGCCGATGAATCTGAAACATCCATCATGTTTTCGTTTCTTCCATTCTCTCGTAGGCTATGAAATATTTCGTTTTATAACTGTTTTTAACGGTGCACTGAATAATATAAATATAAATATTAATATTAATATTAGGATTAAGATAGGTGAACCACTTTTTGGAAAGAAGCCATTGCATCGATTATTTTTTACATTTTTGTTGCTTAAATAACGTAATATTAATGTTACAATAGAGTAAGTTTGGGACAGTTGAACCACTTTTTGGAAAGAAGCCATTTGCATTGTTTATTTTTTACATTTTTGTTGCTTTGGAAAAATTAAAGCAGCGCATAAATAATTCATAATATATATATGAATCTCACACTTCGCGATATATTAAAATATTGATTTCTTTCTTTAATCAAGAAATACCAGCATTGTACATGGACGGTTTCACCTGCATGTTCGGGTTAAAGCGTCCACTCGTTACAAATACCAAAAAATATTGCTTATATAAAATATAACTTTTTCTTAAATTTTCCATATAAATCACAAATGTTTCCATGCTTACAGCATCCATCGTGAAACGACGTCCACACCTTACACATTTAACTCAATCCCAATTTACGGAGGTTTCGAAGTAGTTTCTTTTTAGTTTTACTTTCTAGTATGCGCGAAACATTAAATGTAATTTATCACATATATATGGTTTTGCGACAATTGTCAATTACGAGAATACTGGTCTCTCCCAGTGGTCGAACTATCCCGGAATTACCCTATAAATCCACACATGTACGTACTTCAACAAACATATTTAATTTAAATATCAACGAAATTTACCAATGTATTAATTCTTTCGAAAAAAGAGGGCCATCAATACCCAACTTACTCTAATTAACGACACTACAAAATCAGCCTGCTCCAGAAGCAGCCAAATTCGCTTCGTTTCAACCCACACAAAATTCCCCAAAATTCCCCAAAATCGAATCACCGCCTGATTAAACTTCTCCGCTACGTATTCCACGAGTTCCCAGTTCCGCGAACAGAACCGCATTATCTCGACAGAATAATCCCCCGTCCCAAAAGAGCGGCAATTTTATTTCCAGCGGAATCAGGTCTCGTGGTTTCGGTACAATGGTTACCTGCGAGCTCCTAGTTAGAAGAAATAACCAGCATCCCACAGGATTTCAATAACCGGTCGAACCATCCGGTGATTGTTGATCCTACATTCTCGAATACCTGCTCCGTTCACCGAGTGGTTACTTATTTCACGCATCGACTCACTCAACGTTCGACTTCTCCGCTCTCTCCATCCATTTTCCATCCCCTTCGGTGCTCCGCGGAGACGAAGGCGCCGCATTGAATCGCATTCACAGGCTGAGCCGCGACGATTTTACAGTCTGTCCGCCATTTTGGAGCACCTCTGAAGCGTGTGCCGATTTTTATCCGAACGACAACATCGGTCGCGTGACTGTATGCGCGAAAAATAAGCTGCAAGCCTTCTCCCGGTGAAAACTGTTTCTACTCGAGAACCAGATTTCTTTCTATGTTTCTACACCCCCGATAGCTTTTGTTTCCGTCAACGCTCCGCTCGGCAATACACTTTCCCGCTCCTCCGCTTTTATACGCACCGGTAAAACGTGTCTACCGGTGAGAACCGTTTCTATATTTCCTGATATCACGTTAGTTCGCGCTTGGACCGAATTCGATACAATTCTTATCCAACGTTTCGATGTAGACATAAAGTTGTCGATGTGTACAGGATGAGTCGCTGCGTCTATCTAGGGGAATTTTAGGGATTTCTGACGATTCCTGTTGTGTATAGAATCGTTTTAAAGAAGAGTTTTGTGAACGGTACAGAATAGAGTTTAAAGTTTGAAATTTGTTAGGTATTGTTAGCGATGTAAATTATTCTTTTCAGTGGTAGCGTAGGTATAGTTTGATGATCGCTGATACGCTATGTTTGCTAGAAATTAATGTAACAGAGTTGTAAGTTGAAATGGTGGTAGCGATTACAATGCGCGAAGGTTTGTTGGCTGTGAATTTAATATCACTCGATAGAAGATAGATACGGCTGGAACTAATTTCGCATCATTAAAATGGTATTGATAGGGATTGTAATTTCGTTTGTTTGGAATATAATCTTTGTTGGTTAGAATGTTCTCTCTCTCTGTTATGGATTTAAATTTGTATATCGAGTCGGTACAGCGCGAGGATAATGTAATTGATAAATGATATCGAACGTATTTAAATTTGTTGATTGGTTTTGAGAGTAGTAAATTTTGTGACGTACGGTCACAATAAATGTTATTTTAATAAAATCGACCAAATCTGTTGTGTGAAAACGTAGATAACAAAATTCTTTGGAATGAAAACATTAAGTACTTTTATTCCTGTAAATTTTATTCATATTTATTATTTTAATCTGTGAATATTTAAAAATTAAGAAATTTCCAATATATCAAATCCATCTGTGCAACAGATTTTTACATTTTTCCTCGTCCTACCAACTAAAACCAAAGAATATCCGATAGCCCTTCGATTCGATGCGAATCCTATTTCCGTAATCGTGATCGCTGTGCTACGTTTAGTGTGAAAACGATTGATCCAGTGGCTAATGTAGAACAACCGTCTCGTTTCCACTTTTGTCCGATGCAGGCATTAATCCATGTCGATCGAGCCTGCAATGTCAGACACCATGGCCTCTCGATCTCGATCATTTGTCACGTGCGAGCGTCGTCGACTCGACTCGTTCGAAATCTAGACGTCGCTCTCATGACCGGATATTGGCTGCTCACAGCGATTGTACGCGCGTTTCAAATCGTTTTGCGCGATCCAGAAGATTGCGGTACTTCTAAGACACTCGCAGATGAGTCTTGGTTGATTTTGTTATCTTTTTTTTCTTTTATTCTTTTTTGTGTGGAAATAACTTAAAAACCGTAACTTTGGTTATTTAAAAATTTTCGAATATTCAAATTTTCAAATTTTCGAATATTCAAATTTCCGAATTTTTAAATTTTCTAACATTCAAATATTCAAATTTCCGAATTTTTTAATTTTCTAATATTCCAATATTCAAATTTCCGAATTTTTTAATTTTCTAATATTCAAATTTTTGAATTTAAAAATTTTTAAATTTTCGAATATTCAAATTTTCGAATTTTTAAATTTTTTAATTTTTTAAATTTCAAATTTTCAAATTCCAAATTTGTCTTTATATTATTTAATAACATCCGTCATTGCTTGGTTAATTATCGTAAATCTATATTTATATATCTTTCACTTTATAGTTAAGTCTTCTTAACAGTATCCTTAGATCGTAGAGCTAGTTCGTGGAGATACTCAAGTAGAACTTATTATCGAACTGATATTCAGTTCAAGAGTTGCTTAACACGATTCGTATATTTGCATATAACAACGAATCGTACCTATAGGTGTTGCAGTCAGACTGTGTTATATCTATAACTTGTTAATGTTGTGCTCTCTTGGCGATTCACAATGTTCTGTATTCGTTGTTTGTGACATTTCGACGTAGTTCCAGCAGTAATATTGATTCTCTTTTCTATTATTAATTTCATACGACGCATGAATAAACATGTTACAGTCAATTATAAAATACATACGCTGGTATCTTATTTAACATCCTATCATTCTCCATAAAATAAAAGTTTAATTCTTCCTTCGTACCATTACTTTACCGCTGAACATTTAAAAACTTAGACACGATACTTAATTTATAAGTATTTAAAATTTCTAAATAGTTTTTAATTTCCATCCCTATTTATATTTCGACATCTTTACTTCGAACACCTCTAATAAAGAAGATTTTACTTACCGTTCCGTGTAACACACGATGTAAGTACAATCAGAAACCCCAACAAGCAACCAAGGGAATCCCAGTAGAGTTGTTAAGCAAGATTTATCAAGCTTATGCATGTAGTCTGTCTACCTATTAGTCGTGCGTTCTAAGACGAGTATTCGGGAACTATCGATTATAATCGAGTCTAATCTGCTTCGGAGCAAACTATTCACGAGTAATATTAGAACTTGCGTCCAATGTTACACGAGATCTCTACAAACTTACTCCTAAATATTCCATGAATGAAATTAAGATTCAACCGAGGATTAATCTCTTACTTTACTATTCTCTTACCGTTACAATAATTATAACTGGATCTTAATTTTACAAAATAATCATCTTATAACGTAGACTGCGGATTTTTATACGGATTCATATCTTTATGAATATAATCGAAAGAAGCGAAAGATAGGCAGTCATTAAATGCATAAAAATCCGCGGTCTATTTATAATTCAAATTTAAATCTCCTCAATTTTATCTTATTTGAATCGTATTCTGAATTTAGCACAAGTGCTATTTCTTCCTAATTAAATACTCCGAAGTAACTTTTTTTTCTTCGGTTTAAAGTATCATTAAAATTCTTATTTTTCACTCGGTACGGAACGTGTTAAAATATTTTACAATCCGGATCGATTATATGTACCAAAAAAAAAAAGAAAAGAAAAAATCGTCGATCAGAGTTGTTAATATTGGATATTTTAAAATTTGAATACGTTAAGCCGGACCAGATGACGTGGGTGTGGTTTCTCGACACCGGTAGACGAAAAAAAAGGTGTAAAAGAGAGCCATGGAATGACGCGACAATTTTCGGATCCAATTAATATTTCTATTATTTCGATGTTCTTTATTACACTTCTTTTCTTTGCGTCGTAACGAGTCTCACGTATAAATACAAGTTAATTACACAACTGTATTATATATTGTACGTTTATTTTATTAATTTCGTTTAAGACTGAATAAACCCATATTTCTAAGAGATAGACTATCATCAGACAAGACTTAAAAATGAATCTCGTTTTTAAAGAATGTAAACTTTCCAGTTTATCTCTCGCCGGTAGCCCGTTCTGGTCGTCCATGTTCGTTTATCTCTTCCGCTTACCCAAGGATTAATGGAGAACCTTCCGTTACAGTCGCGCGGCAGAGAACGTCAAAGGAGACAGAACAAACGGTTCGATCGTTGTCGAACGAATTCCTCGTTCAAGTTCTGTACCGCCGGAACACGGCTGTTAATTGGCTAATTAATTAATGCACGCAAACAAAGCCGAGCACGTATTGCGCCGCTGTGGCAGTTTTAATTTCATTATCATACCGTACGTTCTATTGATCCATCATCCAAACACCAGATTATTGTATGGCAAATATTCGCAGAAATATCGTTCTAAATGGCGATGCACAATCGCTTATAATCGATGTCACTGTGATAACCGCGCGCCTTACTCGGTTCGCGGGAAAATAAATTGTTCCGTGTGTAATCCTGATGGAAAATCATTTTAATTGTTCGTGGTTTACAGATTAACTGGCAATTAATAAAATTGAGTACACGTTTTATTTTTTTTAGAGTCAGTTCGCGAGAAAATATATTGTTTCCTGTGTAATCCTGATGGAAAATGATGTTAATTGTTCGTGGTTTACAAATTAACTGACGATTAATAAAATTGAGTACTTGTTTTTTTATAATTGTGGTTGTGTAAACAGTTTTTCATCCGGTTCTTAATAGTGGATTAAAAATGATTTAAGCGAGAGAATAAATATTGGAGTTATCGTTTACTAGAGTGAGTTGAGGAACGGCAGCTCAGTTCGTTTAAAAGAATCAGTCCGCCGTAAATTGAATTGACATCTAAAAAGATATATTTTATGATATTAATATTTGTAATATTTAAAATACAAAAGCAGCTGAAAAATTGAAAATTTTATAATCTACACGGAATCGAGTCGTTCACACCCGGAAATACCCTATTATAGGTCACTAATATTTTTTCAAACGGAAAAGTATATTTCTGTAACCATATTTTCATAATTAGTTAACACTAAACCTACCGGTGATTAAAGTAGACCTATTTGTACCCAAGGAAATAAAAATAAGTATTCTAAAAAATATCTAACGTAAGAACAAATCTTTACCTATATTTTTCACAGAAAATCACGAAAAATTACCCAAACTGACTGATTGTAAATCTATATAATTTGTATGAGAAATTACAGGTCGGTCATTTTGATCGCTTTGGTAGTTTCAGTGTTAAAAATCAAATTCAGAAATTAATTATATACGTATTATGCGCTAATATCCGAGTCCTTTCAGAGAAGAAGATTATCTATCAAATGGAAAAATTATGATATACAAAATTCACTTAATCCTCGCTGAGGACCCAAATGTCGACGCGACATAAAACTTTTTTATTTAAAAATCTATTTTTTTCGTAAATCTTAGTTTAGTCCACTTTAGGTGAAACGTTTCATCCATCTTATTCCTAAATATTTACAAACTAAAGGACAAATGCGAGGTAACGCGTTCAAAGGCTTCGCTCGATAAATCGGTGCGATAATAATTCACAAACGACACCGACGACGTTGGAAATCGTCTTAGCGACGTTGTTGAAGGGAGAATGGTCAGAGAGGTCTCATCGAGAGCGTTAGCTTCTAGCGAAACCGTCTTAGAACTCTTAAGCAGCAGTTGCAAGGCTTTGCAAGTGCTAGACTGATCGATAAACTTCAGATCGAGAGCGGATTCTTCGAATGATATGCAATACTCGATACCGTTCTCTTCGTTGCCACAGAAAGACTGTTTCGTCGAGCCAGTATGTAAAAACAGGTAGAAATCTCATATATTCTCTCATATTCTCAATAGAAGACTCTATATTTCCGATAAAAGTTAAACACTGACTGAAACGTCGTTTCATAAATTGATTGACGTGCAAGTACCTACACTCTCGGCGAACACAGCGCGACAGGGGTTAGATGTTGGAAAATGATGTTGTGTATTAGTTTAAAGAAACATGTTGAGACGTTGGATTTCGATAACGAAATCTATGTATGCGAATAACGATAATGATAAATGACATGGTGGTTATTAATTTCGAGTCTTGCGTTCAGGATTGTACATGATGTGTATATCATATGAAATATACGGTGTAATTCTTCGTAAATAAAATAAACTTCATAAGTCTTCGATTCGTGGCCTAAATTCGATTCGTTACAAATAACAGCTGTAATCTTATGAAAAAGAAGTTGGTTCACCTTTACACCTTTAATATTTGCGTAAATTTTTATTCGTGTATTTTTTTTATACGATTTTAAATAATATAAAAATATTTTATTTTTATTTTATTTTTATTTTATTTACTTTTAATATTAAGATTTTAAAATCGCGTAAAAATTATATTTTAAATGAAACTAAATGATATAAAGATATTTATTTATTCTCTTTGTTTGGAGATATCCTCGTCATTAATAATCAGGTAAAGTAAAATAATGAACTAATAAAAAAATTTAGCAAAGTATCAGTGTTATGAATAAATCGTAATAATAGTATATTTCGAATTTATTTATGATTAAAGTTATATTCTAAAGGAGATATTGGTTGCAAAAACTAGCCTCAGGACAGAATTGTCTTGTAGTAAGATATAGCCTCTTTGAGTCATAAACTATTTATGGGTGGCTGCGTGCCAACCCATTTTTCTACGAGTGCCACTTTGAGCGCTGTGGATTCTTCGATCTTCCTATAAATCGTGGGCAAGTGACCAAGAAAGGAATTCTCCTTACGATCGGAAACGACTCGGCTCTGAGAAATGGACTTAAACAAGGCTTTAAGCAGTATTTTATCGGCATAAACACGTCACACCTTCGTTTCTATTAATGGAAGTGTTTTAGTCGTATCTTATAAGCGTTTAAAAAAATTACAATTTTTTCTTCAATATTTATTTTGTCGTGCAGTATTACGCCTAACCTTAGACCCAACTTTTATCTTGAAACGAAACGCGATACTCTTTGCAAATTTAATAAAAATCAAGTCGGTTCGATGTAGAAAATCTAGTACTTAATCAACGTTGTTCATCATTTTAGCTGACGTGGTCTCGCAGAAATTTAATCGTATCAGTTATACACGTGTACGGCTGATTCAGCAGTTGACGTGTTAATGTAATTTGCACCGTTTTTCATTGTCTTTCACTCTTTCACCAATGATAGCACCGAGTACGTAGATCTTCTCCTGGTAAATTATCGCTCTTAGTTGCCAGTCGCTTTTAATTAAAATGACTTCGAGTAGTGCACTGTAATTCTTCCATCGATAAAGTTACATTCACATTTTCTTCTTCTTAACATAGTAATTTTTTTCAATCTAAAATCAGTACTCACTTGTACCAGAAAACACGTGTTTATCTTTATTCTCAGAAAATAGGATGGTTTCCAATATATCGCGATCTTCGCGGTATTACGTATAGTGAAATTCCAAAATGAATTCAATAAGATAAAATATTACACAAACTTTCTTACCACAAAATCTTCCTCCATCCGTACAAAAAAAGAAGAAAAGAAAAAAGAAACAGAAAAAGAAAAAAAAACAATCTTCCCAATTGCATTCGTTCGATCTTTCGACTTGACCTCAACAATGCGTTCGTGTTCCTCTTTATCGATATCAGCTTCCATTATTTCCGTTTCGTATTCGTCCTCTATACTCCGCATCTGACGCGTAAACGTGCAACGCGAAACGTGCATCGTCTCGACAACGATAAAGATGGCTTCTCGTTGCCTGCTAGAATTCAGAAAGTTCGTGCTCGCGAACAGAATCTCGGAAAGACTCGATGAGAGACGACAGGCAAAAAGCAAAGAAAAGTCGAGCATCGGAAAACCGGCGGTCCGGAAGACGTCGCCAGGAATGGAAACTGTTATAAGAGTCTGTAATGTCTAAATGAAACGAGCGAGAAGAAAATTTAACCGGCTCCGAGACAGGCACGTCTGCCGTGCTTCTTTTCGATTTATCGTTCCTCTACGCCTGTCCTTCTCCGGTTTCCGGTTTCTACGGAAGAAACCTCGGAATTTCTCGTGTCATTTTCCACCGGTGTTCCTAGCATATTTTTCCCATCTTTGACGAGAGGAATCCTAGCGTATGATCGAGCGACCGAAATACGTCGACGACGTTGGCTTTCCGAAAATAAAGACGAATGTATGAGGTATCGACTTCGGTATTTGCTCTTCCTTCAGAGTTTCCAGCGAAAGAACGAAATCGTCCACGTATATTCGGGAGGAACACTTTTAGGGTACTTGACATTAGGTTTACGAGTATCGATTCGATCATTTTTATGAGTAGAATAAAACGCAGATTTTTTACAGTAATGTTAATTCATTTTTTTTTTTTTTTTTTTCTTTTATGGGGGTTTAATGTCACATTGACATTTAGGTCGTTAGAAACAAGAGATTCTGTAAAGGTTCGTTCAAATTTTGTTGAAAAAATTAATATTGGTTAAGTATCTGATCGTATTTTCTATGCGCTTCTGCGAGGTTAGCGCTGTGCCTGGTTCAATCCTGCATGTTTGCGTTTGAAATTCAAATTTTCTACGATCGAACAAAAGGTATTTTAAATCAATAGATTCTTATTAACACAGATAGTGCTTTTTTTTTGTTTATTCATGTAAATTCCATTTTGAGCAAGATGACTCGATCTCGCGTAGGCTACCTGTGCCAACCTCCACATCCATCGCTACAAATACGCTAACCAATGAAACACTCTCAGTGTTACACTCTGTACACCGTAATCACTGCATCCCACGTATAGCCTATTCCCATCGCACGATCTTTCCACCAGTCACCAGCCACTATGTGTACTCCACCACACGTGACAGACCGGCAATCGATACGCGTTTCCCCATTTCGCAATCGAGCGTCGACACGATTCTTCGGATGGTTACAAATCGGGAGTCGTGATCATCGGTCGAACTATCCGCGTCGCGATCTCGAATCCTGCTCGAAAGGGTGTGCTTAGCGCCACTTATCTCCTGACGAGACTCATATCGCTATGAGAATCTAGAAGGCGGGGGTTGGCAGTGGCATTATCTTTGTCGTTCGCGCCTCATCCGTCACCAGGTTTAATCCTGACTCTTCCAATTGCACGGTGGGCATTATCGCGAAGGATCGGCGGCCGCGTAAATCAAGTCGAGTCGAGGATGCCGGAAAAAGGAGAGGAAAGACGTATTGTCCGCGTCACAAGAGAAGGAATTGGTCAGAATGGAAGGGCATTTATTAATTTTCGCGTACTGTTTGCCGAAACGGTCACGCGTACTGATCGGATCGGGTAACACAAGTGGACGGAAGACTCCTTGCCTCTGTTCCGGATGACTTCTTGCGCGACGCGGACAATGCGACCGGTTGTACTGTTACACCGCGGCAAGGATGTGTGAGGAAAATACTAAACGTCGAACGATTCGGACGTTTAGTTTTCAGCATGGGCTGAGCATGGGACTTTGAAAGAAAAAGCGATAGACACTTGAGGGTGTCGTAAATTAGATCCTTCCCGTGCAGCGTCCTGGACCAGAGAACCGGAGGCTACGACGCAGGGGTTTTGATCATTCTTTCTGCAGTCATCGACGTAGACGAATCGTGCAACAAAATTCTGACGATATCGTACGAATAAACTGTACTAAAAATCATTTTTTGACTTTCGCGTCTTTTTATTTCGTTCATCTGACAGAAATAGGTGCCAAAGAATGTCTTCTTGATAAAAATAAAGTGTTTCATTCACATTGCTCAAAATCCACGCACGGAGAACGTTTACTGGAGAAGTACACAGGACCAAATTACTCGCTGGAAGGTTCGGAAACGCTGCCCTTTACGCGTTCGCTTCCATTGGATTTTGAACCTTCTGAAACGGTTCGAATTTGGAACGACCGAAAAATATTCCCGATACGTCCGATCCTGCGACCAGTTGCTGGCGTCTAACTTATGACCAATTTATGAGTAGCGTTGGAACGACGGTCTCGTCCTGGCTATCTTATCTTCTTCTTAACAGTACCACGAAGGAATCGATGTCGCCGCGTCGAGATGCTCCAGAAGTTTGTAGACGGTGAAGAATGCACTGGATGGACAGAGTAGTAACCATCCGAAGAATGGAGCGAGGGAGAAAGGGAGAAGGTGAAGGGACCGGAGAAACGATTTGGAGCCATGCATCGTGAAACTCAACGGAGCGCATCGAGTCGAGTCGATACTGGTCGTGTATCGATTTCGCCTCGGTTTATATGCCGTCGATAACGGATTCCGCATGGCAGCTCGTGACTTGAGCTGCGAACTGCGCTTGTCGCGACTCGCCCGCGAAATGGATTCGAAGGGCAAGTTTCTGGTAAATTCGCGACGAATTATACGGAGGAATGGGTTTCAAGTATCTCCTGCTGTGTTAAAGAAATTTATCTGTAGACGAATCTGTTGCGTAACGTGTATCGGTCTGAACGATTAGGAGAACGGAAGAATTTTGTAGGGAGATCATTGATTGGAACGAACGAGGAGAAAGCGGATGGTCTAAAATTATGTAGGACGACACTGTTTCCTGGATATACCTCGTTACTTAAATATTGATGGGTGATTTATGAATAGGACGAATGTATAAGAAAGTTAAAAACAGAAATCTTCAGACCATGAATTTCTTGACTCAATAAGGTATGTGACGTAATAATTCACGATACCGGGGTTAAACATTTTCCGAGAAGTAGGTTGCTTTGAAAAATTAATCCTTGTCAAAAGGCTGTGCTATTTTAACTTTTACGTCATAAAAATTGTAACACGAGACATAGCTTCACCGCGCAGACGTACCTTCACCTTCTCGCCAAAATTTCTTCAAGAACCAATTTTAAATTTTCATACATTTAAATTATCTTAATTAATTGCTGTTCCGTTCACGATTTGGTCCTACGATAGAGCTATTTTTCTCTGCCATTCTAAAGTAAGCGTTTCGTCAAACAAACTAGTAATTCTTATCGCGAGGAGAAACGAATTTTTCCAACATCTGTTCATGGAATGAAATCATCGAACAGCATAACGTGTGGAAACGCGGCTTAAATAGTTAGTCCATGCACGCATCCACGGTACGCACTTGTATTGTTTTTGTACGAGCTTGGCAGTGTTCCAGGGTGATCGTAGAATTGAATTATTGCTCTCCTTTCGGCCTGTCTTTCTATTCTTTTGTTCCCAACAGCGGAGGTCTCACGTATCGGTTGTCGATCGATCGCGCTACAGAAAATTACTTGGTCCTTTGTCGTGTGACTCGGTGACTAGTTGTATTAGTTCTGGCTTCGCAACAGACTTTGTATATTAACAAGCAATGAGCGTTATCGCGAAACTGTATTCCGAACGTGAATAGAATACAGGGACTGTGTTTTGAAATTATTGGTAGCAACTGAAATTTCAAATAGATTATATTATGTTGAAATATGCAATGATTCGATATTAATACGTTAAACGGTACACCGATTGTGATCGATCTTCCATTAGGCTGCGTGCTACGATACGTGTGCGAAAACATTTGGCCGATAAATAGGGAAAAATTGAAGAAGAAAATTGAAGAAGAAAATTGTAAAAGCCTGCG
>SMSQ01021448.1:3154-14775 GCA_019453375.1 Ctenoplectra terminalis | reverse complement strand
CTAGAACTACCGAAGTGGTCAAAATGACTGGTTTACAATTTTTTATATAAATTTTATAAATTCATAACGGTGCATTTTAAAAAATTCTTTCCGATTTTCTGCAACGAACATGAATAAAGATTCGTTTCGTTTGGATTCTATATATTTTTTTAAGAGCTTGTTGGTCTGAATTTTTTAGCAGAGATAAGTATACTTTAATCGTCGATAGTTCTGGCATTAAATTCCTTGTTTGAAAGCACAATTTGTAATAAATGAATTTTAGAAAATTGTTATCCAATGCTACTCTACAGTATGTACTTATACATAATAACGTAATTTCCTGATTATTCCTTGAGTTATAAAACTGTAGAGATACAACTAAGAAATTGATTATTCATGGTTCTGTAATATCAGTATCATCGTTCTTTTATCAGTTTACTCGCAGTAATGGTTTTCAATTTATTTATGGTGAAAGAAAGACAAAAGACTTGTTAAATAATTTATTTGCAGTCGCTAATTTAACACATTCCTTTCTGAAGAGTGATTCTATTCAATAGTACCTAAGTACGCCGTTCTTGTAACTTCCTCCAGGTATTATCTGTTACTGTAATTACAAGACTCATTGTATAAAATTCCATGAACAGTAACGGTTAAAAAAAATGATCATCGAGACTGATAAGCAATTAAACTGAGATTGAAATCGTAATCAACTGCTTGTGTTGGCACAAGGAAGTAAGTAATATTTATACGAAAATTGATTAAGCGTTTAATTTTACATCATTGAATAGCTGAAAGAGGCGATGGAATAGATTGAAGGTATCAATTTTTACGTTTATTTTCAGAATAAATTACTGCGATAAATTTTTTACCTTAAAGTCCTTTATCTCAAAATTATTAGTAAAACAATAAAAAATTTGATATAAATTATTAGTAATTATATTGTAAATTGAACGAGTCAACTATACCCAGAGTTTGAAAGATACGTTTATTGAAGTTCATCAGACACAATCTTCTTTTTTAAATCCTCTATAGTGCAATGTGACTTGGAAATTATATGCTAATATATCTATGTTTTTTAAATTTAATTTAATTAATTTATTATTGTACTATTCAATTTTATGAGAAACTAATTTTAATTTCTTTTTCTGATTAGAAAATAAAATTGTGGTTGTAGAGTATTACACTTAAAAATGAATTATCTACATTTTTGTTAAACTACACTTTGTTGATTTTAAATTAATAACAACTGAACAAAGGCGAAAAGGTGGAAAAATAATAAAAATGTATTACAAAGGTAACGTTTTCATATGTAATTATTATTAGATAATCGTTTACCAATATAGATTGAGTCACAGAGCTATTTTATTAATAACAACTCACTGACTGTCCCTTCAAAGTCTTTTCAAACAATTTGTTATCAGAACAAAGTTCACCTTCTCCTCGAAATCCCAACCTTCTAAATACTCCTAAAATATTCCTCATTAACGTTCTTAGAGTGTAATCAGCTCTACCCAGTACTTGTCTCAGAAAATACAATAATACATGGTTAAATTCCACAAAGTTCAGGAGTCAGCTGTGGAATTCTCGCGTGTAGAATATCGTTTTTTTTTCGACGATTTGATTCGATTATGACTCGACAAAGTGAAAGAACAAATTAATATTCTCTCGAGTAAGATAAGGCTTCCCCGAGTTCGAGGTGCTGAATAGTGGGAGAAAAGTGGGAATGAGTCTATGGAAATTAACCGTGCAGATTTCAATGGAAATTAACCGTGCAAATTTTAGTGGAATTTAACTGTGCAGATTTTAATTAACTTCAACTGTTCAGATTTTAATGGAATTTAACCGTGCAGATTTTAATTAAATTTAACCGTGCAGATTGTGATTAAATTTAACCGTGCACATTTTAATTGAATTTAACTGTACAGATTTTAATAGAATTTACCTGTTCAGATTTTAATGGAATTTAACTGTGCAGATTTTAGTGGAATTTAACTGTGCAGATTTTAATTAAATTTAACTATTCAGATTTTAGTGGAATTTAACTGTTCAATTTTAACAGAATTTAACCGTGTAGATTTTAATTGAATTTAACTGTGCAGATTTTAATTAACTTTAACTGTTCAGATTTGAGTGGAATTTAAGCGTGCAGATTTTAGCGGAATTTAACTTTTCAGATTTAATGGAATTTAACCGCGCTGATTTCAGTGGAATTTAACCGTGCATTATTGTACCACAAAGTTCGTTCCTTAATTACGCTAGATTCGCATGAAATACCAAGCTTAACCGCCGAAATACAAATTATATTGTTGAAAAATAATCGATATATTATTTATCAGCCGGATTCCAACATAATCAGCCATACAAAAAATAAAAAAATATTAAACATACACGTACGTGTCAGTGTTTCTAAAGATGTTATAAATTTCAGCAAAATATTCTACCTCCGCTCTAATCTAGAAATTAAAGTATAAAAATCCGTTTCTAAAATAGTTCAATGAATCGAACAACATTAAGTTCATTCTTTATTCCCGTACAGTGTGTCATAAGGTCCGATGCAGACGAGCGACTTTTGTCCGCGCGATTACACTGCGATCACATATCTTTTCTGTTTTCCGAGTAAAAACAACGAAGACAAACATATGATCGCAGCGGAATTGCGGGGACAAAAATCGTTCATCTGCATCGAGCCAAAAGTTTCACTTATGAACGTACGTGTAACGAAAAGGGGAATTAGCTGGTGATTAACGTACGATCGGTCACGGGTAAAATGTAAAATAAGATTGATCCGAGATGAAAAAGAGTCGGACGGTTGTTGAACCACGCCAACTTCATTAAAGGCTCGTTCACTGGCTCCTTCTCGGTGGTTACTCGTTCGCCGTTCGTAGACACGAGCATCCGGCCGTGGTCAGTGGTCTGCAAGGCTGATGCCCGGAAACCAGATAGTTAAGCGAGATTACGAAACATCATTAATTCAGTCTCGAAGAGCATCTAGATTACAGAAGAAGTCATGACCGAGATGACCAACACTTTTTTAAAATTACGGTTCGTACCTGACCACTTTTCTTGCTACGAACGCCATTGCGTGATAATTGCATCAAAGGGAGCGTAGAAACCGTACCCTATTAAATGAGCACATTTAAGTTCAAGACCACCCTCCCCTTCGGTGAAGTGGAAACGAGATACAGTGACTTATGTGTAAAGTTTCATAGGAAAAAAAATTGAAGAGGCTACGAATACAGGATGGATCAATAGCTATTTTTTTTATAAAGTACCATACACTGGTGTTACCATAAAAAAAGGACTTTGCTTGAATTTTATAGAAAATTGTATTGGGTAAAAATTGATTTATATTTAGGTAAAACATAATTTTCGTAAATCTGAATTTTTTTTGTCTTCTTTTCTTTATATATTGCTTTTCAAATGAAACAGACAGAGAGTGTAGCTGGTAGTAATTATTAATTATTTTGATTATAATTATTAATTTTCAAATGAGACTGAGGCAAAGAGTGTAGTTTATAATAATTGGTAATTATTTTATTTAGAATTATTAATTGGCATTAGTAATTTTCAAATAAAACTGAGGCAAAGAATATAGTTTATAGTAATTGGTAATTTTTTTATTTAGAATTATTAATTGATATTATTAATTTTCAAATGAAACTGATGCGAAGATTGCAGCTTATACTAATTAGTAATTATTTTATTTATAATTATTAACTGACATTATTAATTTTCAAATGGAACNGGAATTGCGGGGACAAAAATCGTTCATCTGCATCGAGCCAAAAGTTTCACTTATGAACGTACGTGTAACGAAAAGGGGAATTAGCTGGTGATTAACGTACGATCGGTCACGGGTAAAATGTAAAATAAGATTGATCCGAGATGAAAAAGAGTCGGACGGTTGTTGAACCACGCCAACTTCATTAAAGGCTCGTTCACTGGCTTCTTCTCGGTGGTTACTCGTTCGCCGTTCGTAGACACGAGCATCCGGCCGTGGTCAGTGGTCTGCAAGGCTGATGCCCGGAAACCAGATAGTTAAGCGAGATTACGAAACATCATTAATTCAGTCTCGAAGAGCATCTAGATTACAGAAGAAGTCATGACCGAGATGACCAACACTTTTTTAAAATTACGGTTCGTACCTGACCACTTTTCTTGCTACGAACGCCATTGCGTGATAATTGCATCAAAGGGAGCGTAGAAACCGTACCCTATTAAATGAGCACATTTAAGTTCAAGACCACCCTCCCCTTCGGTGAAGTGGAAACGAGATACAGTGACTTATGTGTAAAGTTTCATAGGAAAAAAAATTGAAGAGGCTACGAATACAGGATGGATCAATAGCTATTTTTTTTATAAAGTACCATACACTGGTGTTACCATAAAAAAAGGACTTTGCTTGAATTTTATAGAAAATTGTATTGGGTAAAAATTGATTTATATTTAGGTAAAACATAATTTTCGTAAATCTGAATTTTTTTTGTCTTCTTTTCTTTATATATTGCTTTTCAAATGAAACAGACAGAGAGTGTAGCTGGTAGTAATTATTAATTATTTTGATTATAATTATTAATTTTCAAATGAGACTGAGGCAAAGAGTGTAGTTTATAATAATTGGTAATTATTTTATTTAGAATTATTAATTGGCATTAGTAATTTTCAAATAAAACTGAGGCAAAGAATATAGTTTATAGTAATTGGTAATTTTTTTATTTAGAATTATTAATTGATATTATTAATTTTCAAATGAAACTGATGCGAAGATTGCAGCTTATACTAATTAGTAATTATTTTATTTATAATTATTAACTGACATTATTAATTTTCAAATGGAACTGAGGCAGAGAGTGTAGCTTAGAGTAATTAGGAATTATTTTATTTATCATTATTAACTGACATTATTAATTTTCAAATGGAACTGAGGCAGAGGGTGTAGCTTAGAGTAATTAGGAATTATTTTATTTATAGTTATTAATTGATATTACTTTTTATGTATATTTTAACCCTTTGCACTCGGTAAACTTTTTTAAGCTTCAAAGGACTATTGTAAAAACTTAAAAGTGTTCTTTCAGAAAGAAAAACAGAAAATTATAAATGTTTACGATTTCTTATTTATTTGATTAATTTACTTTTATTCTAAAATAAAACAAGTGTTCGAATTGATGAAAATATAGAACTTAATTAGAAATATAATCTCTGAAGAAAATTATGCATGTCGCCGTAGCGGCGCCAGCGGAGTGCAAAGGGTTAATAAAAATGGTTTTACTTGTATATTTTCTTTTAAGTTTAAACTTCATGTCTACAGTCAACTTTATCGTTCAATTTTAGTAGCTTTTTGATAAAAAAATTCTAAACTGAAAGGAAATATGAATAGGTTCAGGTTAGGTAAAAATCTCTTACCGGGAAGATAAAATATTTTAAATGAGAATGTGCAAAAAGATTAAGATAAATACAGATGAACGCGTAGCAATAGTTATCTGATGAATCCAAGCAAAGAGACAGAATGAATTTAGAAATTGATTTGTAGGGAAAGTCATGAAAACAAAACCACTAGATAAGATGATACGCAAACTAGTGAACAGATTTAAACGGACGACCGCTTTGTACTTCATCATGTGCAGAACCTGTTCGTTTAACTTTGAAGACTAGTTTACGTATCCTCTTATTTACTAGTTCTACTTTCTTGAATTTCCTTTCAAATCAATTTTTTATTTAATTGCTCTTCTTTCGTTGCATTCATCAGATAACTATTCCTACACGCTCCGCTCTATTCATTTTAAGAATCTTCGGGAAAAAACATAAATTGAGCTATTTTTATTAAAATAGTACCTGACTTTTATTACCAGAAAGTATATAAACCTTTAAAATTTTTTTTTCTTTTACGATATTAAATATGATTTTAAAGAAAACATTTAAATTAATTAGTATTATTTAATCATTCAAATTAGTATATTTAATTCTAATAGTCACATATATTTTATTTAAAAATATTGAAAAGTAACGCTGAGATTGAAATTTTGATTAAACATGTTTTACAAAGTAAACTAAAAAAAAAAAAAAAATGAATTGACTTTTAAGTTACACAAATAAAGAAATGCAATCGTTAATATAATCAATTTTAGCAATAATATTGATTTCTCGCAAAATAACGATTATTTAAAGTTGCAATTGCAATTTTTCGTAAAAAGATCTACATTATTTTATAAAATTCTCCAGATAAACATTGCTACAAAAAAGAACTTTCCTCGAACTTTACAAAAAATTGTATTAGACATAAATTGATTAATGTTTAGGTGCATATAATTTTCATAATTCTGAATTTCTTTACATTTTGTTTTTCAACTAAAACCGAGGAACTTTTTAAGCATTGTGAGATTATAGGTTGTAGCAATTAATAATTATTTGATTCATAGTTATTAATCAACATTTTTACACATGTTTACTATTCTGTGTATAATATTTTGCATAGTTGTGTATAATCTTGAATTATACTTGTTTCAGGACCAGTTTCATATTTACTTTGTTTTTGTACATAGACTATAAAGGCACGAACAAAAGTAAAACATGTTCGCGCAGGTATGCAGAATTTTTTAAATTCTTAACCATCAGTTTCGCATAGGTAAGCCTTTCATTTAGCGAATTTTCCGTTACAGAGCTCTCATCAAGTCTCATTTTTAGTATAATGCCGTAAAATAACTTAATGAAGTTGTTTTTCTGACTGGAAAATACACCTTTAAAGCGTGTTTCCAGAAGTAGTCATTTTCTCGTTTCAAAAATAAATAAATATTGAGCGTATTTAATACGTCAGCTACTGTAATTTAATTGTTTTAAATAGTAACGAAACTCACATTCTAAAAATATATTTTTTTTTTATTTTAATTAATTTCATTATCTTCTTTACCGTTTACTTTGCTTTTAAGTTTATTTTACTTACATTAGTTCGTGGTTTATCAAGATACACTCATGTTCAAAAATTTTAGGTCACTCCTTGTTTTTAGTAAAACTTATTTTTTGTATAAAATATGGAATTTCAAGTGCATTTAGCGTTTAGTGAAATTGTTAATTTATCAGCAATGTATAATTTCTTTGTTGTAGGAAGTATTAAATTAAAAATGTGATTTCTTCGTATGTGCCAATTAGGATAGATTTACAATTGAAACAAATATTATAAGTGTCTTAAGAACTGTCTTGATCGAAAGTGTATATATGTATTGTATAAAACAACATTAAAACATAAAAAGAATAAATATACAACATTGAGATAAAATATTTTAAGAAAAAGCAATTTTTACAGAAAGGATAGGATAGACCGAGACGAATCGAATCATTTTCTGTTTGATAGCGAAAAAGTAATAGTAGAAATTTAGAAAGTTAACTTTTCATTATAAATTCGAAAAACAATTTTTTTTAACTTAGAAATCTTGCTTTTGACCGAATTTTTATTTTGATGGCCTCTGTTTACCGTATATTAAATTATTATAGTTGTAACAAACCAAATTGTATATTTTTGTACTCACTTTCTATCACAGTGAGATCCGGTTATTAGAATCACAAATAATATTATGAATCTGCTATTGTTATTATAATCTGTCGATCCCAAAACACTCTATATAAAATTAGTTAAAAATAATCTGCCTGTTTTCGGTTATTGATATCAACTGTAATAATTACACTTTAGGATAAACAATAAGAATACTTAGCAACTTCATAGTAAATAGACCTTTCTTCCGAAATTTACTTTCAACCGAAGCATACTTTTTATCTTTTATAGAAGTGCACAACAAGCATTCGTAAAAAATGCACGAATAAATTTTATCCTAAAGCGTACCATTCGATGATGAAAATTTTTTATTCTCTGTGTAGTATTATCAACTAGTTATTTATATACAAAATTTCAAGTCTTAAAATGATCGTAGCTTTTTCTTATTTTCATTTTTAGAAAATGGACGAATAAATTTTATCCTAAAGCGTCTCATTCAATAATGAAAATTTGTTATTTTTTATGAAGTATTAACAACTAGTTATCTATATAAAAAATTGCAAGTTCTAAAATGATCGTAACTTTTTCTTATATTCATATTTAGAAAATGGACAAATAAATTTTATCTTAAAGCGTACCATTCAATATTGAAAATTTTTTATTCTCTATATAGTGTTGTCAACTAGTTATTTATATAAAAAATTGCAAGTCCTAAAATGATCTTAGCTTTTTCTTATATTCATATTTAGAAAATGGACAAATAAATCTTATCCTAAAACGTATCATTTAATAACGAAAATTTTTTATTCTCTGTGTAGTATTATCAACTAGTTATTTATATACAAAATTTCAAGTCCTAAAATGATCGTACCTTTTTCTTATTTTCAAGTCTTTTATTGTCATATTTAGAAAATGCATAAATAAATTTTATTCTAAAACGTACCGTTCAATAATGAAAATTTATTATTTTCTATGTAATATTAACAACTAGTTATCTATATAAAAAATTGCAAGTCCTAAAATGATCGTAGCTTTTTCTTATATTCATATTTAGAAAATGGACAAATAAATCTTATCCTAAAGCGTATCATTTAATAACGAAAATTTTGTATTCTCTGTGTAGTACTATCAACTAGTTATCTATATCAAAAATTGCAAGTCCTAAAATAATCGTGATAAACGAATTCCACCATATCTCGAAATTAAATTTCGTATCGATAGTTACTTTACTTCCGATCCCATGTATCGATAAATAACCGCGCTCATTTGTAAAGTCAAAGGCGAAGCGCTTTTACATGATGCTACCAACGATTAAGATAATAACAGGTTCGAATGCGCGTGCCGAGATGTTTCTTACGAATGATTCGACACTTGAGGAACACTCGCGAATATGTGCCGGGTGATGCTCCTCTTGCCAACAGAGTGTGTCGGCCACGCTCTTGACTTTTAAGACTGCTAAACAGAAGACCATTCTAAAGGTTTGTTGTTTTCATACGACCCGAAAAAGGTAACGTAACAACTGGGGCGATAGTGTACCGATTGTAGTTTACAGTTACCTTTTTCAATTCCTATTCCTACGAGGAACAATGTTTCGCACTTACAAGTGATATTGCCATGTTATATGTTTCCTGTTTTAATTCCTTTTTATTTATTTATCTGTTTATGTATTAAGGTCACATGCACCTTATGATTACCAGTGACCACAAAAATATACAATTCTTTTCCTTTTTTAATTAAATGAATTTTTATTTCTCAATCAGTTATCGTGTATTTGTTAAAATTATGTTTTAGTCGGTTTGTAGCAATAGTGCACGAGCGTTATTAAAATTTGTGAATTGTGTAAATGTGAGTGACAACCAACATTTGTTAGAAAATGTTAATTATTTGTTTCAAAATTTATTAATGCAATTAAGTACGTGATTCGTGGATGTATTCAGTAGGTTAAGATACCACTAATTGTAAGTGAATTAATGGTTGTTTCTGTCGGCTCAGAAATTAAGCAATTTGAAAGAAAAAGAACTTTTTCAATAACAAAACAGTTCCATAAGATTTGTCAACTATAAATGCTAATTTTATTATTGCACATTAACTTCTAAAAATTAATTTTATTGCATTATACGTAGTCGCGATTAGACTGCGGATTTTTCTGCATTTTTGAAAAATTTAAAGGCACAAAAATATACAGAAATCACGTAATAAAAAAAATATATAAATAAATCCAAAATATAGTAGTTATTATAATATTTAGTGAACAAAACGGTTGCCTATCTAGTTTCTATTTTTTAAATTATATTCATAAAAATCTGCAGCCCAGTTATATTAATAACAGAGAATTAAATAAGTACCGGATCTTTATTTACATATTATTCATATATCACATTGTATCCAGATATTTTTCAACGATAGTGTATAAGCACAGCTTACATTAAGAATCGCTCTTTAGCTTCTTCAATTAATTAATCGATACGAGTGAAATTTTAAGAACCGACCTAATTCAAACAAAGCTTCCCAGCACGAATGCAAACAACAAGACGATAAAATCAATTCTCCAAATATTAACTATTTATGCTTTCACGAACGCGACTGGTAATCTTTATTACAATTTAATTCAATTCTCTTCAAAGCTCAAAATTAAATTAGTAAGAATGATACACAAGAATATTTAACAATTCAGATTTCGGTGCTTAACCTGTTAAGTGCGGAATTTAGTTTCCAAAGGCCATCACAGGGTGCGGAGTTAAAATCAAGCGATGACGTGTATACACGTGAAACGCAAGGTAAATGGTCCTACTATAAATTTTTACAAAAACTGAGGAATGATTACATTTTTATTAGTCAGAAAAATTAACAATTCGTTTCGTAATACATTATTTGGAACGCACTGCGAAAGAGATTCGANATTTTTATTAGTCAGAAAAATTAACAATTCGTTTCGTAATACATTATTCGGAACGCACTGCGAAAGAGATTCGGCCCGACGTGTATACACGTCGAACGCACTTAACAGGTTAAGTTTAACAATCATGCGTGCGTAAAATATAAACTCAAAATAAAATTTACATATAAAAAATATGGTAAATAAATCTCCGCTAATAGAAATCCATTTATTCAAAGTAAACTGAACTATAAAAAATGATACTATCAAAAATTTGTATTTCTATCTACCCATCGAAACGATCCAATCTCCGCTAACAGAAATCCATTTATTCAAAGTAAACTGAACTATAAAAAATGATACTATCAAAAATTTGTATTTCTATCTGCCCATTGTAACGATCCAATCGATGCTCGTAAACCTAGTACCAAGAAGCAAGAGCAATTACCGCTTAAAAAGGTACGTGCATCGTTAGCCAATAAAAAAAAAAAAAAAAAAAAAAAACAGAATCCCGATATAATTTGCAAACAAAAGACTGCTGCAATTAATAGTACACCGCGTTGTTAATCCGAAAGGCAAGGACATCCTTTGTGCGTGTTTCACCTGGGGAGAGCAGAGGAAGTTTTTATGCATGGTGGTCCGTCGAAAATAGACAGTAAAGGTCGTGTTTCAAACAGGGATACTCCGAGTTGCGTGACGTCATTTCCTACACCTGCCATGCATGCTTCCGAATGATAACACCGCACGTGGTATTGACACACCCCGTACCACCGTCTACTATCCAATTCACCCCATACAGGATATATCGTTGCGTGACGGTCTGCTCGCATCGACGATACCTACACCATTCGTTCCCTCCCTCTCGACGCAGTGCACATGCTTTACCGCCGATAAATTGCTACTTGCGATGATAATTATTTCTAATTCGTGCCGAGTAACTTTAGAAATTTTCATTTTGATGCCGGTTTACAGTTACGAAGATCATCGCACTTTTCATCGCGCCGGAACCTCGGTTGTGTGCGATTTCACACTGGAATTACCGGCCACCGAAGTGTATTTATTTGTATCAAAGAAATCAAAACGAGGAGTTTATACGAGAAAACGCGGCGCAAAGGAAACAGAACTCTGTCGATGTTTTAAACCTTTGCACAGGAAAGACACATTTTTGCGATATTTGTCCCGAGGAACAGAGAATGGATTTTGACGAGTGCTTTCTAAAATATCGCACGAACCAAAGTTATCAAGCTTAAGATTCGATATTAACACTAGATTTACGGAATCCGT